>JAKSZP010005518.1:0-122685 GCA_022478985.1 Massospora cicadina | reverse complement strand
TTAAGGACAACGAACATTACCAGACTCAAGGCCTCGCCATCCCGGGCTAGGAAACTGAGTTTTTTACAAAAATTTACCTGTGGACATCCTGGCCATCCAGGAGTCCCACTTTCTGTGAGGTTCCAAGGATGCTTGGAAAACCATGCTCCTCCCTTCCCTTTCCTTTTGGTCTGAGCACTGTGGGGTGCTTGTTCAGAAAAACAATTTTTTTAAATTTTTATCATCTGAATCCTTCCTCGATGGCTGAGTCCTTGTTGTCACATCTTCATGGGCCAACGTGGCACAAGCTATCATCAACATTTATTCCCCAACCTGTGCACAAGAGCATCAGGAAATTTTCTTGTTGGTCAAATCCCTTCCATTACCCCCTGACCATTTTGTAGTTGGCGACATGAACTGTTGGTTAAACACATCCACGGACTGCTGGCCTTACTCATCCCACGCCCCCTCAAGGTCATGTAGAACTTCGCGTTCTAAAAGCCACCCTTGGGTTTTTAGATGCACTGCTGCAGCAAGCTCCGCTGCTTGAGAACATGACGCGCCCCCACGTCCACAATGGCCAATTAAGGTCCATGTCCCACATTGACCTTATCCACATGCTAATGAAATTTCAATCCCATATTTCCCACTTTCACACATCAAAAATTGATTTCTTTAATCACCGGCTGGTCTTGATAACCTACCACTTACCCATTACAGTGGCTAGGGCTCTGCATTGGTGCAAACTCTGCCCACCCAAACTTGCGTCGCCAGGATTTTCCACATGAGTGGAATCAGCGACTTCAGCAAAAGAGTTTATTACATCATTTTGTGCGGACCCAATTTCCACATGGCCAGCCTTCAAAGTGGGATACTATCCGCCACACTCGCCACCTCTCATCCTGACACTCATGAGCCACATCGGCTGTCATCTCGTGTGCTCTGGCAGAGTTGGCACACCTGGAGTCCAACATCCCAGCCATGGGCTACAGCCCTGCTTGGGGCCAGAAGTGGGCAGAAGCAGCCGCCCACCTCAACGCGCTTGAAAGTCAACACAAACATCAGATTTGTGTTCAGTACAGGGCCAAACACATTACAGAGGGCGGCACGTGCTCCACTTATTTTTTTAAAAACTTTGCACCGCGCAAGAGTGTGGCCTGCACACAGGTGCGGAGGTTGGACGATTCTGTTGCAGATATGCTGGTCGAAGTGCCAATCAAAATACAAAAGTATTACTCTAAGTTGTACTGATCTGATCCAATTTATCCAGCTGAAATGGCGAAATTTCTTGACAGCACTCACGTTCGCACCGTTTCCCAAAACCTGGAGTTAATGAATTTGATTACTCCAGATGAACTCTGGTCCATCATCCGCGGTGCACCAAATTGGAAAGCCCAGGCCCTGATGGCAATCCGTATGAGTTCTATAAGAAGAACTTCATATATCTATCCCTATTGCTGCTTGCCTCCCTTAACCAGAGCCTTCTGGATACACGCCTTCTACCAGGAGGGCAAGAGGCCTTCACCATCACACTCTTCAAGATAGGGGATAAGCTAGAACTAGCCAACTGGCGCCCCATTTCTTTAACTAACATGGATACAAAAATTTTAACTAAAATCATGGCTAACCATCTAGGGATTGTAGCCTCTGCCACCATCTCCCCAGAACAATTCGGTTTCATACCCAGAAGGTCAATTTGGGACAATGTGCACTCTGTGGCTAACGCATGCCAGTCCACAGCCTCTGGGGCACTAGTATTCTTAGACCAACAGAAGGCCTATGATAGAGTAAACTGGGTATACCTCAGGGCCTGCCTACACCAATTCTGCTTACCCCCTCGCTTCATCAGCTGGGTGATGATGCTTACAGAATCTGCAACAATGGCAGTGCGTGGCCCTGGCTTCCTCACGGAAGTAATCTGCCCTCAAAGGGGCCTTCGTCAAGGGGACCCCCTTAGCCCACTCTTATATAACTTCAGCCTTGACCCACTACTTCGAAATGTGAATGCCCGCCTCACTGGGGTCCATGCACCAGGCCAAGCCCCAGTCAAGATGATGGCATTTGCAGATGATTGTGTGGTTGGGGTGTCTAATAATCAAGATGCACGCGCGCTTGAAGCTATCATTCAGAAGTATTCCCGGGTAAGTAATGCTGCACTGAATGCCTTTAAAACTAAAATCATCCTCCTTGGTCGGTATCAAACATGCTGGGCCTCAGCAACTAGTGCCCAGCCTGACCCATCTGCTCACACACGTGCTCGCCTTCCCTGCTCACCCACACCGCCCCACTTGTGCTCCCCTTCATGCCACGCCCTATCATAGGGCCTGTCCGCCATCTGGGCGTGTGGGTGGAGGCAGGTGGGTAAGCCTAGCAGTAATGGAAAGTCATATTCTAAACTACATAACGAAGTGCATCGCCTCCTTCAGAGCCCACCCTACTTCCCTTACTGGCAGGGTTGTTTTAGCCAACTCTATGCTCCTCTCCAAAGTCTGGTTTGGAGCCCACGCCATCGCCATCTCCCCAAGTTTTTTTTTCAAATCTATGTAATACCTTCTACAAGGGTGGCTCTGGTCAGGCCGCCCACCGCCAGTGCAGCTTGAGGTCATGTTTGGCCCTCAGCATCATGGTGGCATGGGCCTGCTCGACTTTAAAGCCCATGCTTTCAAGATCCTGGGCACCTGGATTGCGGCCATCACTGCTCCTACGCTCCCCTCCCAACACTGGTACCGCATGGCCTACTCCAACTTCTCCTGCGCCCTGGGCCTTACCAACCCATAGAACCCTCACTCTTTGATGAAATATCTGGCTTCCCACCCATTGGGTACAGGTCCTCACGGTACTAAACCCCACTTCAAACGAATCCTCCTCTCCATGCGGAGCGCTGAGTGGAGAATCCATATTTGTGACACACAGCCCAGAGAGGTCGCCCCTCTCCTCGGTTCACACAGGAGGTACAGGGACTACCCATTCAAGATGGCTTGATCCCCACACAGCCCCATGTACTATCTAGGGTGGACAACCTGGACATGATGGACATCCCTTATTCCCTTGAGACCCAGAAGACTATTTGGAAATACGCACACCACCCCCTGTTGCTGCCTCATATCCATTTCCATGTGTGGCGATGCCTGAGGCGGGTGTACCATATGGCTGAGCGCTCTAACGCTTTACACTCATACTGCGTCGTGTGTGGCCAGTATGGAACGCTGTTCCACCGCCTGGAGAAGTGACCTACCTCTGAAGCGATATGGCGCGAAGTTCAACATCTGCTTGGCCAGGATCAGGCACATCCTATCAGTCTGTCAAGAGATATGTTTGCTATATCCATGGTATCCCCTCTTCAACCCTCCCTCTGTGCTCTGCTGGTCGCAATCACCATGTGGACTATACACACGATTGTCTTGGATGCCATCGCAGGCTCCAAACCCACCCTCCCAGAAGCTGTCCACAGATTCCAGTCCCATTTGGTGGACCACTATCAAGCGTGGATGTTTGGGTACCTCCCACCACGTCATCGTCAGCTGGTCTCCTCCTGGTTCCCAGTTTGGTTCATCAACTCTGACCCCTTCCTCCACATGTGTTTAATTGTGGTTATGGCCCCTTTACACGTTCCCCCCTCCTCCCCATAGTGGCGTTCCCGCTGGCAACAGGAGATAGCATCGCTTCTCTGGGGTGCCTTCCCTGTTACTAAGTTTTGTTTTCTTTTGTGTTTACTTTAAGAAGCGTCCATCCCATGGTTGGCCTTCCCCACAATAAATAAATGAATTGAATATAATCAAACAAATGTTCCATTACAAATCAAAATAAATCAAAGAAATTAAGATGAATAAAATTAATTAAAATCAAATAGAAAAATTTGAAAAACTAAAAAATTAGTACAATGAACAAACAGTTCAAAAGCATTGATAAACTGTTCAGGATTCTAATCTTGACACTTGTGGAGCACACAGTGCACTACTGTTTTGGTTTGGATTACTGGTTATTGAAGCTTTGGATTACTACAAAGATCTAGTTTTCTGTCTGGGATTAAAGTCAGAGATTACAAACGCCTATTGTATGAGGATACTAAACCAAGTGGTTATAGTTTTTAAGATATAAACTCCTCTCAGAAAAGATTTGAGGCTTCATTCAATAGTCAATTTACTTGTACAACAGCTTTCTGACCTGATCTTCCTAAACAAGTAAATTCCTGACTTAATACAATGGAAAAGTATTAACTTTAAAAAGCTTGTTTATTATAAACAGAATAAAGTTCTTATTAAAAGATTTTTTTTATTTGTCTAGGATTGGACAGAATTTATATGGTTTTCATGTTCATCACACCTTCCCCATGACACCTCGCTTTACATTGCCACTTAACCAGCAGTTCATGATGAAGGTTTTTAGAGGTTCTAAAAATTTATTAAGCGTCCCGCTGTTACCCAGCTCAGATACTGGTCAGTGTCTTAACTACACTTTCACTTCATGACAGCGTTTCCTCTGATGCGTCTGAAAATAGCTAAACCATCACTCCTCCTGAGCAACGGTAGCACATACCTGGGCAGTTCATACAACTAATTAGTAATTAATCTAATATTAACTTGATCAACACTAAACTAATTTTTACTTGACCAAATAAAGCTCGCAATCTTGGTTCATCAAGTAATTATGTTTAAGTGGAACTGCTAGGCCACAAATACTATGTTTTTTTGTACTTAAAATATTTCCAGTTCTTAATCGCTGATATGGTTGGCATAAGATGCAAAAAAAATTAGACATAAGCTAGTAAAATTATTTTTATAACAATTCTACCCAACTATTCAGTTCCAGTCAATTATTAACACTGGGGGGTGCAGCTCTTACCATAGTTGGCAAATCAAAATTATGACATACTCATCAGAATTGTTCATATAAAAGTATGAGTAGCCGTGATTTTAGAGAGTTTAATCTAGCAATTTGGGGCAAACGTTGCCATTGATATATCAACAGAGAGGAAAAATTTCATTTGACAAAAAAGAATAATTTTGAAAAATTTAATTTACAATTTTGTCATAACTTCCATTCAGTACAAGGTGGTTGGATGAAAATGTAGAGAAATGCCAAAGGAGATTTTCAAAAATGTGATGGTCAAGGCACTGCCTGACCGCCACATACCCCAAACCCCCCTAAGGTTTGGATCATGACTAGTAGTACCATAAATAATAAAAAAACGTGGGGCTCAAAGGCAATGACTCTCAAAAATGGCATTATGTCAAATCAGATGCTGTAAAATCAAAAAGACTCTGAGCAAAGGTGGCAAAGGTTGACATATATGGTGAATGGGCCAATCAGAGGCCACCAACCTGAATTCCAAGGATCTAAATGAAGATATTGGCAACAGCAAAGAGCAGCCCAGCAGTTCAGGGGCTGCCAAGCCAAATTATGCCAAAAATGGAAATGGCAAGAATCATGGCATCTTGCAGCCCAGCGAATCAGGAGCTTCCAAGCCATATAATACCAAAAGAGAAATTAATGAGAATCATGGCATTGGGCAGCTCAATGAATCAGGAGCTGCCAAGCCAAATTCACCGCTTGTCAAAAGTATCAAGAGCCATGGTGAAGGGCAGCCCAGCAAATCAGGGGTTGCCAGGTCAAATAATCCCAAAAATGGGAATTTTGGTGATAAGGTCAACATGAGCTCTGATTCATCCCCAACAAATGAAAATATATGCGGAAAAGTTTCCATAACGCCACAGGTACCCAACGAATGGTCTAGGATGGGCCTAGACAGGAATATCAGAGGCTGAGATTCTCAAAATAGGCCCACAAATAGCCCACCACCCACAGACTCTTCAGGGTCCAATTTCCCCATATCCCCCCATTCCATATTATAAAAACAACCAATTGAAGGTGTTTAAGACAACTTCATCTTCTAATATATATAAATAAAAACCTCAAAATTGAAAATAAAATCTTGAAATTTTGAAATCATTTATTAAGATTTTGATGGAAAACCATGGATTTTGAGCGAAGAAGATGGACCAATCCTCAAATTTTGGCAGAGCAGTCGCCTCTCTGTACGCTCTCTCTGGGGGACACACTGTCCTCCTCAGCATGAGAATCATCCTCACCATGTTACAAGGATACCTTAACTGCTCATCAAGCCAACGAAAGAGGGACTTAACCACTGCAGCCCTCTCATGTTTGTGAGCCCTCACATGGGCCCCCTTGCCCAACTGCTTTGTGGCTAATGTGGAAAGACCCCATTCGTCACATTAGACGAAGTTCATTCAATCTCATCTCCCTTTTATGGTATGGAATGGGGAACCATATGAGAGAGCCCTATCTGCTTGGTATGAGCATACTATCACTCTCCTGATGGTCATCTTTTCCATCCTGTTCCTACTGAGGGAAGCCGCTCACCTCCTCCCATCCTGAGGGATTAATTGCTTATGTCCAACACATTGACGCCACGTCTGAGTTTAGACAAGCATTGACCCCGGAGGAATTGAGTGTAATGCACAGAATCTTCTCCCATGTTAGATTACAGACCCGCCTTACAGCGGACTTTGGGGGTACAACAGCCACATCCCTTTAGATTGACCAGGTGATAGCGGACCTGCCAAAGAACCATTTATCCTGATCACCGACCTTTTGAAAACACTGCCGGCCCTTCCAACCTCTCTGGAGGACTGCCTCCACCTTGTGGAAAGAGCCGCCACCCCAAACAACTCTGAGGATGCCACCTGGTCAGCGCTCTTAGCCCTCATCCAAGGGAGAATGGCCGTTAAGGAGTACATTTGGCTGTTTTGGCCCTTAGCCAATGCCACAAAAGTGTCTCCTTCCCAGATCGCATGGATGTTTAGACAGAACCTTCTCCCAGACATCCTCACAGCTATGGCTGCCACCCGCCTGGGGGCAACCTTGGAAGAAGAGGTCATTGTTGCTTCCCAGGTAGAAAACCAGCTAGCCCTGGCCCAAGCCAGGACCCCTGTGCCTGGGAACCACAGTAGATTCCATGGATGACGCGCGGAGTCAGAGCCCATCTTGAGCCATATGGGGAAACAGGAGCAGGGGAGCCCCGGGGAAAATGCCCCATACCTTGCAGCTCCTGCACACACTGCTCCCAGCGGCTCAGACAGCCCCACCTACAACTTTCGCCAGACCCCTGCACGCATTTCTTCACTCAATAAAGGAAATGGTTTCTCCTACCTGTTTATTCCGTTTACTTTGAAGCGAAAGAAGAAAGAGAAAGGGGCCAAGTTAGAAAAACTGTGGGCTTTAGTGGATACTGGGGCCAAAGGAAACTACTTGGACCGAGAGCTAGCCAAGAGGTTGGGAGTAAAAATGCAAGTAAAGGGGACCGTGACTCTTGCGGACTCCTCCAAGTCGTTGGAATGCTGGGAGATTGAGCCCAGGATCAAGCTTCAACAGGGAGTCCACCACTTCTGGGAAGACTTTTGCGTCATCCAGAACCTGCCCAACCCCATCGTTCTGGGCATGAAATGGTGGCATAAGTACTCCCCACATTTTGATCTGGAGGAGGGCCAGGTGATGCTTCACCCCAAGGAACAAGAGCCTAAAACGTTAGAATTCTTTACCTCTGGAAGAAGCAGGCCTGTCGTAAACTCTGTGCACCTAGGGACAGAGAGGGAAAAGATAATGGAGGAACTTAGAAACTACGAACAACTGATCTAGAAGAGCGTCGCCGCCCCCTGCGATCCACAGGGCCCCTTTGCATTCTCATTCATGTTCAAAGGGGATGATGAGCTCCCAAAAGGAAGCCCGGTGTACCCCCTGAACCCCAGAGCAAAGGAAGCCCTAGACCAGTATGTGAAGGATATGTTGGAGCAAGGGATGATTGTGCCCTCAAAATCTCCTGTGGTGTCTCCCATCCTCCTGGTCCCCAAGGCCAACGGCGAGCTCCACCCCTGTGTGGACTACCGCCGTCTAAACGCCATAACTGAAATGGACCCTTATCCCATTCCGCTAATGGCGAGCATCTCACAGATGATCAATGGGAGTCAGGTGTTCTTTAAGCTGGACCTGGTTGACGCTATTAACCAAGTGCCAGTTATACCCGAGCACCAACAGTACACGGCATTCAAGTGCCCCCCTAGGGATATATGAGTACAAGGTTATGCCGTTTGGACTTAAGAACGCCCCTTCCTTTTTTCAAAGGACCATTGAACATGCCTTGGGCGACTTGATCGGGAGATGCTGTGTCATGTACATGGTCAACATCTGGGTGTTCTCCAAGTCTCACGAGATGCACACAGAGGACGTCAAGAAGGTCCTCAGTGCACTGGACAAGGCTAACCTGCTACTGAAGCCCTCCAAATGCGAGTTCTACAAGGGCTCAGTATCTTTCCTAGGAAAAGTTGTATTCAAGAAGGGGACAGCCATCTTCCCAGACAAGCTGATGGCAGTGAAGGAGTGGGCAGCGCCAACGGATAAGACATGTGTGCAAAGTTTCTTAGGGGTGGTGAATTTCCTGAGGAGATTCACCAAGGACCTCTCAGAAACAGCTGCCCCGCTTACCTGGTTGACCGGGCAAGTCCCTTTCCAATGGGTGGAGGAAGAAGAGATGGCGTTCCAGGCCATCAAGGTGGCCCTTCTCTCAGCGCCGGTCCTAGCATACCTGGACGCCAATTGCCCGTTCATTGTAGAGAAAGATGCATCTAATTTCGCCATTTGGGCGGTCCTCTTGCAGACAGGGGAGGATGGTTTGGAGCACCAAGTATGCTACTTCAGCAGGAAGATGCTACTGGCGGAAACAAACTACCCTGTCTATGACAAGGAACTCCTGGCGATTGTCATGGCACTAGATGAGTGGCAGCATCATCTGTTGTACCTGTGGCACCCGTTCAGATCTGGACTGACCACAGGGCCTTGGAGTTCCACAAGAGCCCCCGTAGGATGAACCAAAGACAAGCCTTCTGGCACCTAGAGCTGTCTCAACATGATTTTAAAATAGAATATAAGCCTGGGGAGAGCAACTTACTCCCAGACCTACTTAGCTGGGACCCAAAAATGACCTTCGCAAGAGAGGAGCTAAATGAGTTCAACACGGCCATGATGCTCCCTCCCCAGGTGTTTGCATCGATACAGGAGGAACGCGCTGACCTAAAAGAGAGAATCCAGACAGCCCAATGATGCACCAAATTCGGAGAGACAGTTAGGAGAGAGATAGAGGGAGGTGACCCCAGCAAAGGCTACAAGAATTTCAGGAAGGAGGGGGGCCTCATCCTGCACCATGACTACCTATAGGTCCTGACGCTCAAGCTTCAAACCAAAGTAATGGAGTTATGTCATGACCACCCCCCTGGCGGGACACCTTGGGGTGGGGATACAATCGAGCTAATACACCGGAACTACTCCTGGCCAGGCCTAGTGGGAACAGTAAGAGGGTATACCGCATGCTGCCTTACCTGAGCCCAATCAAAGCCATCTCAAAATAAACCCGCAGGGAAGTTAAAACCACTGCAGATTGCCTGAATGCCGTGGACCTCCCTGAGTGTGGATCTTATCACCAGGCTCCCAAAATTGGAGGGCTACGATGCAGTCATGGTGGTGGACCAACTAACAAAGTATGCTGAGTTCTTCCCTTGCACCTCTAAGGTCATGGTGAAGGACATGGCCAAAATCTTTGTGAGGGAGGTCTTTGCTTGACACGGACTCCCAGATGAGATCATCTCGGACAGGGGCCCACAGTTCATCTCCAGGTTCTGGGATCACCTCCAGAAAATCTAAAAATTAAACCATGCCATTCCTCCGCCTACCACCCCCAGTCAGATGGCCAGACGGAGAAGGTCAATCAGACCTTGGAACAGTACCTATGGTGCTACCTCACTATGTGACATGATCATTGGATCAAGTGGCTGAGGATTGCAAAGTTTACATACAACAACCTGGCACACTCATCGACTGGAATGTCACCCTTTTTTACAAACCACAGGTATCACCTACGGATGATGGAGGGACACGCTGGGGTAATGAACCCTGTGGAAGATGAGTTAGTGACCGGAATGAGGGAAAATTTTGAGACACTGAGAGCCAACCTGGAGAAGGTGGTGGAGGCCCAGAAGAGGAAAGCGAATGCGCATCGCTCTGAGGCTCTACCCCTCAAAGAGGGAGAATACGTATAGATAAATGCCAAACACTACACACCCCCTGGACAGTGCAGGAAGTTCGGACCCATCAACCTAGGACCCTACAAGGTCCTCTGACGGGTGAATGAGGTGGCATACAAATTAGAATTCCCATAAGGATCATGCACACATCCAGTTTTGCACATTTTGCAGCTCAAGAAGTATGAAGGCCCATACCAGCAAAGCCAGAGCTGGTCCAGTCAGACAACCCAGGGGAGGTGGAGTACAAGGTGGAGGAGATTCTGGTCACCAAAATTTCATGCAAAAAGTGATGGTACTTGGTGAAATGGGTCAGCTACCCAATAGAAAAATCTTCCTGGCAAACAGCTGCTGATTGCACCAACTGTCCCCGGAAGGTGGAGGAATACTGGGGGCGCAGGGGGCTCTCCTCTGAGGGGGGTGATGTGACAGTCAAGGCGCTGCCTGACCGCCAGATAGCCCCGACCCCCCTAAGGCGGGGATCACGGCTAGTAGTATTGTAAATAATATAAATAAAAACGTGGGGCTTGAGGGCAACAACCCTCAAAAATAGCATTCTGTCAAATTGGATGCCATAAAATTGATGAAACCTTGGAGCAAAGGTGGCAAAGGTTGACATAAATGGTGGCTGGGCCAATCAGAGGCTGCCAACCTGAATTCTGAGGATCCAAAAAAAGAGATTGGCAATGGCAAAGAGCAGCCCAGCGAATCAGGGGCTGCCAAGCCAAATTATGCCAAAAACAGAAATGGCAAGAATCACTGCATCAGGCAGCCCAGCGAATCAGGAGCTGCCAAGCCAGATATTACCAAAAGATGTAATGACAAGAATCACTGCATCAGGCAGCTCAATGAATCAGGAGCTGCCAAGCTGAATCCGTTACTTGTCAAAAGTATTGAGAGCCATGGAGAAGGGCAGTTTAGCAAATCAGGGGCTGCCAGGCCGAATTATCCCAAAAATGGGAATTTTGGTGATAAGGTCAACATGAGCTCTGATTTGTCCCCAACAAATGAAAATATATGCGGAAAAGTTTCCGTAATGCCACATGTACCCAACAAAAAGTCTAGAACAGGCCTAGATGGGAATATTGGAGGCTGAGATTCTCAAAATAGGCCCACAAATAGCCCACCACCCACAGACTCTTCAGGGTCCAATTTCCCCATATCCCCCATTCCATATTATAAAAACAACCAATTGAAGGTGTTTAAGACAACTTCATCTTCTAATATATTCAAATAAAAACCTCAAAATTGAAAATAAAATTTTGAAATTTTAGAATCATTTATTAAGATTTTGATGGAAAACCACGGATTTTGAGCAAAGAAGATGGACCAATCCTCAGATTTTGGAAGAGCAGTCGCCTCTCTGTAAGCTCTCTCTGGGGGACAGACTGTCCTCCTCAGCATGAGCATCATCCTCACTATATTCCAAGGATACCTTAACTGCTCATCAAGCCAACGAAAGAGTACTTAACCACTGCAGCCCTCTCATGTTTGTGAGCTCTCACATGGGCCCTCTTGCCCAACTGCTTTGTGGCAATGTGGAAAGACCCCGTTCATCACAAAAAACTGTGAAATACCTTTAATGATGAAAAAAGTAAATACATTCTTCCAGGAATGCAAATCATTGTTAAAATAAAGTTACCACTATAAATCCCATAGAAAATAATATGGAGAAGCTATCAGTTCATGGAATAAATATAGTTTAGAGTCATGGGTAGTGCTGAGTATCACTATGCCAGGCCACAGTGAAATATGATTTTTATTAGCCAAATTTGGCGAAAATTTTAATGAAAATAAAAATTATTAAATCATTGAATTTGTGCATCTAATCCTAATGGGAAAAATTTAAAAATATTATGATTTTTAAAGGTTCCTGATATGGGATTACCAGACAATGTTTCAGGAATGTTAATGTTCTAGTCAATTATGAGCAGCTGGCTGAATTATCAGAGCAGTAATAATAAGAAGTTTTACAATTATTAAATATTATCATGTAATTTTTGGACATAGTTATCATGACCTCAGATGTGCTAAAAATGTGATCAATAAAGTCAACCCTGGGAGGATCAGCTAATATGATGTGACCTGTCCACTAGTCTAGGGATGATGAAGCAGTTGTTAGTGAAAAAAATTATCAATTTGGTTAAGCATGGGCTCCTCTTTCTGTCATCAAGTCCATAGGTAAGTCCAATTCTTTTTGTGCTTAAAGGAATAAATTATTTGCATGGTGATCAATTATTGCCAATAAAATAAAATTACCAAAAAGAAGTCTTATCCACTGCTGGGGATCAATGATGTGCTTCATCACCTAGGGGATGCAAAGTATTTTTGGCAATGGACACAATCTAGTGATGTAGGAATCCAGATTTCTAGGTGCTCGCTGGTGCTTATGCTGCTGGATCCACCAAAGGTTTAATAAAATTTAATAAAATTGCACTAATAAAAACTTGGGTTTTATTGGTTTTTATAAATGGACGGGCCAATAATGAAAAAACGATCCCATCAATACCCACCTGATCCATATTTAAATGATTTCAAGGATTGGGGGAATTCAAGGATAGTTTTGGAATAGCTGTGACACCTTTCAAATTAGTTAATACGCTAAACTCTCCTATCATATCGTGGGAAATGGGAGTTACTTTTTGGGAAAGTGATATTTGGGGTTTTGGGGCAGAATGTACCCATGCAGTAAGGTTTTGATATACTTCAACCAATCACTGCTAGAGAAAATACTTTCACCTTGGGGGACCTCCGCTCCGCCTATAAAAGGGGGGTCCCCACTAGGTGCTCTGAAGGACTAGGTGATGGTTGGGGGAGTACCTTCCACTGGTTTCCGTGAAGTTCATTGTGTGGTCTGAGTAATCCAACTATTTGATTTGATGTTTAGTGCCCGTGCGGGTTTCAAAATGGTGTTACCCTGTTTAATGGGGTTCCACCAAGAATTGGCCAGAGTTTTTGGCTGACTTCATTGATATCATTTTTAACATTATTTAAATTACTTTTCAGCTCATTGCAAACTTGTAAATGGGTAGAATTTCCCCCTCTAGGCAGATTTAGACCCACAATATTCTTCTTTTGAGGCCTGGAAGGAAAATGTCCAACAAGGGAATTGGAAGATAGTTTTTCCAAAAGAGGATGAGGAGAAATGTGCAATAATCACCACACAAGGATTATACCAGGTGACGAGAATGCCTCAGTGATTGTGTAGCACACCAGCGACATTCTAAAGGGCGATAGATTTTATATTAAGAGATTTGAGGCTGTCAGCGTTTTAGTATAATTGCATGATACTAACATATTCAGTAGGACCTTCACCTATTACCTGAAGTACTTAGAAGAAGTGATCAAGCGCCTAAATATAAAAAACCTAAAGATTAATTCAAGATGTCATTTATTTAAGTTAGAGCTTGAGTATTTGGGGCTTGTGATAAACTCTATTAATTAAAACTCTATCCACTGAAGATAATGGAAATCAATCAGATGTTAAATCAAGGAGCAATCAGGATGTACAGTCCTTCTTAGGATGGGCAGCTACTATCACTGATTTATTTATAATTTCGATGAATCACCAAACCATTGTTTCACCTATTGAGAGATCCAAAAAAGGAATTTTGTGGAATTAGAAGTATTAAGAATTATTGAATGAGTTACAAAAATACCTGATGACTAGTCCTGTCCTGAAAATCTCCAAATTGAAACTGGGAATTTATCATACAGACTAATGCCTCTTTAACACTTATCAGCGCCATTTAAAAAATAAAGTAGATGACAGCGTGGAAGAGCATCCAGTGGTATGTGAGAAGAATATTAACACCAGTGGAGAGGAACTACACTGTGACAGAGCGCAAATGTCTTAAAGTGATCTATGTTTTAAACAGTCTTGAATGTATATACATGGGATACACTTTAAAGTTGTGACTGACCACTTGTACCTACTCTGTGTACATAACTTTAAGAAACCAGAGGGGCGACTGGCCCAATGGGATTTTAAAATGCAAGTTTTTGATTTCCAAATCATAAACTGAGCAGAAGCAGCCCATCAGATTGCTGATGTATTATTGATATTACCTGCTTTTCAAGTTTTGTAACATTGATCAGATGAATCATTTCAAAAGAAAGATTGAAGGGAATATCAGGGTTAAACCTTAAGCAACTAAAAACACGCTAAAAAAAGCATAGAAAAATATTGAAATGAAGAACGGAAAGCTATGCAAGTTGATTGAGGGAAAAGAAATTATTTTCTAAACAATAAGAATGAGTGGAAAGAATTCAAGCTGTGCACAAAGTTGTCAGTCATGGTGGGCTAAGAAAAACTATGAACCATATACGCCAGTATTACTGGTAATCAGTCAACTATAGTGTCTCAGATTATTTTGCCTGTTTCTTGGAATGTCAACTCCACAAGCCTCAGAAGAATTTGATGGGATACCAGCTAGTACACCCTGGGTTGCTTGGCACACAGTGTCAATAGACATGATGGGACCTTTGAGTCTTAGTACTGGGAAAGTAAGTTACATCATATTGGTGATTGACCATCTGACTAGATATGTTGATACTAAGGCCTTGAGCAGGGTAGGTGCAATGAGAACCGCGAGATTATATACTTGAACCAAATGATGTACTGGAATTGAAGCCCGCAAGTATTAAGCAAAAATGGAAACAACTTTATGTCCTATGTTATTACAAACTGAATGAACTTATGGGGATCTGAAGAATGGTGTCCTAGCCTAACATTAAGAAATGAATGGAATGTAGAGAGAGTCAATGGAACTCTAGCTGCAGTGCTACGAAAATTGTTATTGGGGAAAACTTCTACTTAGAAGAACTTATCTGAGTTACTTTACCTTTGAATACAATATCAGTTAACATATGGAGACAGGTAAAACGCCGTCTAAACTTTAGAGTAGACAAAGATGCATTACCGCCTAATTTATAATCTGCCATTGGACCAGCTTCATGGATGAGTGAAGAGCAATTTTTAAAAAACTCTGGTTCTAACTAATGCTCATCGGCGCTAATTGCACAAGATTTGACAATTTAAAAGTAGAAGGAGTAGTGAAAATTTTAACTGCTGTTAACAAAATAGGGAATTTTTAATATGAATTATATAATACTAGAAACCTTTAAACTGGGAATAAGAGGGGTTTTTAATTATTTTTATCAGTGACAGCAATGGGTCAAAAAGAGACCTCTATTACTTCGTGACTGCTTTGTATCTAAATAATTCAAGTTCAAAGAGAGACGGGCAAGAAATTAAGTATAAGCTCTGAGTATCCAAACTAGGAATAATGGTATTTCAACCTATTGGAGCTGTCAAACTCGCTTTGCCTCAACGGAATGGCCAATGAAGGGTCAATAGCAGGTAGGACAAGTCCGTTAAGCAATGATTAGATATATCTGAACCAATCACTGTGGGGAAAATTTTTACACCTGGTGGGACCCCCTCTGAGGCTATAAAAGGGGGATGGTCTCCACATAGGTGGTTTGACTAAATTGTTAATGGGATGGCGAGGAACTCTGGATGGACTCACTGAATCTGCCGCATGGTTGGTGCAATCAGACTACCCAAACTCGTGCTATTTGGCTGAGAAACATTAATAAAAGTTTTGCCACAATCTGAGGGGTTCCACCAAGAATTGGACATGGTCTTTTGGCTAATTTCGTTATTATTATAAATGGAAACACTCTTATTACAAAATCGGACTTTTAGAACTGTCCAAAATTACCCCCTTCAAGGTTGTTAGGGGAAGTGATAGAGTTCAAGAATAGGCTATGGACACGGTTAACAGTAATTCTGGTAGCCAAAATATGGTATAGTAACTATCCCATCGTTGGTAAGTGACGATAAAAAACCTTACCAGGTAGACCCAAGATTCTCATTTTTAGGAGTAATACCATTATGGTAGTATAGAACCAAGTCTAACAATTAAAAGGAAGAAGAAGGGGATGGAGATCATTAGCAGCTTGACCCTCTAAAAAGACAGTTATGGCTAAATTAGTCATAACCTCTGATTGTAACTGAATTAATTGCTGGGCCAATTTTTTCATAGTTTGCTCAGGATCAGTCTTATCTAAGAAAATATCTTTGGCTAGTAACAAGGGCACCCCAGGTCCTTGGCCATACAACACTTGGAAAGGTAACATTTCAAGGATATAGTGATAGCTAGTATAGTAGGCCATAAGGGCACTGGGTAAGTAAAGATCCCAGTGAAGAGGGTCTGAAGTAGCCATTTTTTATAGTATAGAGACCATGGTTCCATTGGCTCTTCCCACGGTACCATTGGTAGAGGGGTTAAGTAGCCAAGAAAAGCTGTTGCGTTCCCATGGAGGTAGCTAGGATCTTCAACTCATTGGAGGTAAAATCTCTTATTTTTTTCACAAAGCAGGACCTGGGGAAAAACATGGCGAGTATATATACTGATGAAGGAAAGTGACCATGGCTTTGTCAGTTTGAGCAGGAAAAGCTACAGCAATAACCACTTGGTAAAGTGGTCTATGCCTACTAAGATGTACCGGTTTCCTCCAGTAGTCTGGGGTTGAGGGACTACCACTTCTAGACTTATGGTGTGAAGGAGTTGTTGAGGCAAAGTGGGCTGGTACTGATACCTGATCTTTCAGTTGGATTGCTTTTCATGTCAGACAGGAATCCAGGACTTCAGATATTGTCTCCATGACTCCCTCCCAGTAGTAGCACTCTTTTACCCACTCATAGGTTTTCCATATCCTGCTATGGCCTAGAATGGTATGGGACTTCAAGATCACAGGTACTCGCTCTGATGGCCGGAGATAGGGCAACCAGTTGGCCTCTACTTTTTTGTATAA
Source organism: Massospora cicadina (assembly GCA_022478985.1). Taxonomy (NCBI): domain Eukaryota; kingdom Fungi; phylum Entomophthoromycota; class Entomophthoromycetes; order Entomophthorales; family Entomophthoraceae; genus Massospora; species Massospora cicadina. The sequence goes on along the minus strand of JAKSZP010005518.1, from coordinate 105,796 downwards.
CTTCCCGATCTCCACCTTGATTTTATGAAAGTGCCGAGATAGAATTTTCTGTACAGGTTCATCCTCATCAGCCCACGATTCAGGCATCATAGAAGTCATGTAACCTCTCAGCTTAACTATTGTCTAATTGAAGGACAGGCAACCACTTTAACCCATCGACATTCATATGTCAAGTTCCCACCCAGTGCTCAATGGTCATATTGTAGTGCTAAAGCTAAAGCACAGCGTGCCAACCGTCCAGTGGTATCTTTACATAATATGCAACCGCTTCAAGGAGTCGTGGTCATTGACTACTTTGAAAAAAGTCCATATATTAAAGGCAGATAGTACTTTACAGCCAGCAAGACAGTTAGGTAGTCCTTTTAAGTGACGCTGAAATCTATGTTCTGCTTTGGAGAGCACCTTGCTGAAGTAGATCACTAAATGATCGACCTACTGCTCATCTAATTGAGCCAAGATGGCTTTAACTGCGTAATCAGAGGCATCCATGGACAACATAAAGGTCTTGCCATGGTCAGGATGGCGGAGGATTGACCAGTGTTGCAACAACTTCTTCAGGGTTTCAAGTGCAGCTTTTTGTTCAGCACCCTAATGAAAAATATTTCTTTTAGACAAGAGACGTATGAGGGGCTCATTGAGCTGGGTGAATTTGGGTATGAATTAATGGTAAAACCCCAGCATGCCCAAGAAACCTGTATATTGCAAAGATTTTTTCAGCAGGTTTTATTAGATATCACTTCCACCTTGACTAGGAGGGGTTGTATCCCATCTTGAGAGATATCGTATCTGAGAAAATTAAATACCCTTTGGAAGAAGGCACATTTGGAAGAGATCAGCTTGATGTTGTGCCCACAACTATTAAAAAACATATTTTAGTGCGTGAGATTCTCGTTGAAGGTCTTGGAGAATACTGCAATGTCATTGAGATAGACAATCACACAGCTCAGTTTGAGATCCTGGATTATATATGATCCATCACCTGTTGAAAAGTAACAAACGCATTGCATAACCCCAGGGTTAACAGAGTGGATTAAAATAGGCCATCGGTACAGATAAGGGCGCACTTCTCTTGATTCTGTGGAGAAAGTTCATCTGCCAATACCCACTAGCCAAGTCCATGGCATAAAAGAACTTTGACCCAAAGAGTTGGGCAAGAGCATCATCAATACGGGGTATAGGGTAGCTGTCCTTCATGGTGAGGTTGTTCAGCTTACAATAGTTAATATCTACCTGATGACCTCCATTTTTCTTTCTTATAAATAGAAGAGGTATTGACTAAGGGCTTTGGGACGGCACCAGCAGCCCAGCGTCTTGCAACATATTTGAGCTCTGTATGCATCTGTAGCTCCTCAACTTTTTATTTGTGGTAGGGTTTGGATCATATGGGACAAGTATACCCAACGTTAATGGTGTGAGTCCAATCCTTCAAGTGCCCATAGTTGGTATTTTATTAGAAAAAATGTCACTATAGGCCTTCATAATGGTGTGAACTGTTGAGCTCCACTGGGGTTGGTTACTTAGAGTTATGTATGTAGGTAACGTACATGATGTTTTCTCAGTGGGTAAGACCATATCCACCATAGACCCAATGCAGTGGACTTGCTTGATGTCCATAACGGGTAGCAGAAGGCCTCTTATGATAGCCTGATTTTTCTACGCCCAGATACTTCAGAGTGAGATTCCCCAGCAGGAGATTGATGGGATGCTGGCAGGCTGGGTCTAATACGCATGGAAGTACTCTGGGCTCTAAGGGACTAACAACCTCAACGCTGGTTAAATGCAACAAGCAGTTGTGGGGGTTTTGCGGGTAATCTTCGTGTAATTACCCTTCGTTCACCCGCCCTGATTTCTGCTCCTCAGATGCATAGTAAATGATGCCCTCTAGTGCTCCCCACTGATTTTGGAAACTTCTTTGTATTCCGGCACGCCATTATGTAGTGTAATGGTAAAGCAGCGGAGGGTACTCAACGGTGCAGGTGTATCTCTTAATTAAGCTCTAATTGGTCATAATTAAAAAAAATCTTGCAGTTAAGAAGGGAGAGATAGCCCAACTTAAAGTTTATTACTGTCAATAGAGTTTCTATAACTATCTCATTCCCAGCAAGGAGGTGTGGGGTGCAAACCCACACTGCCAGGGAACTAGCCATTAGGAGAATGGGAAACAAGGCACCACAAATGGTGCCAGTATAGAAGGGACCCAAGACAAGGGTGTAAAGCGCAGTATACAATATCAGATAAGCGATAAACAACAAAACATGTGTGGACCCTAAAGGGAAGTCCATAATCAAATATAAATTGCTGCCAGGAGGCTTGGTTGCCCCGATCTGGAGATACCTAAGCGGCCCAAGGGTGCACCTGAAACTTTTGTTATTTGTATTAGAATTTAGCGGCTAACGTAGTTGGAGATCTCCTTGAAGAGGTCTGCACCCAGGTTCGCCCAAGGAACCATAAATAAAACAAAAAAATGGGAATGTTTATTGCAAAAAGTCGACCAACAAGGAATGTTGTTCACAAAAACATATTTAAACATCGTCAGGGAATTCTGGGTCTGCGGAGGCGGGCACAAGCATTGACGCACCAATAGGCACACACTTCCATTCAAATTGGTAGTATAAACCAAAACTGACTTCACTCGATTAATCAATTTGAAGTTGTACCCTACCTGAACGCATAATTTCATAAATGGCTTAGTTCAAACTCCTGTTCCCTGATCAACCAAATTGAACTGTCTTCGTTAATTATATAGCTTGTCCGTTTTAACGCCTGGGCCAATATAAGGGGCTGGGCGTTATGAACCTCACTAGTACCAATCTGGGCATATTTGGCTTGTACCCAGCGTTGGTCTAAGGTGTGCTTGAGGTCAGGGAGGGCCTGAACTTTCACCTTCTGGGCCTCCAGCCGCCCATCCTTATCCTTGGGGTTGTGCCTACTATAAAGTCATTTAATAATGACATTACCCTCTCCTCTTTCTTGGGTTCCACCCCTCCAGGGGCGTTCACTAAGGAAAAGTTTTTATGTCAGGGGGCCAACTTCATAGTAGTGACAGCTAGCTTGGACTTTGATCCTGCAGCCTCAGGAAAACGATTATGGAATGCTTTGATCATGTCTTGGGCATGCACACAATTACATGCTGGTACCCAACTGTTCTCTGCAGCATCGAAACCATCAAGATTTTAGGTAGTCACACCTTCTTTTAACACGGCGTGAGGCTACTATTTCCTCCACTTCCCACTCTGGCGCCCCACCCACGAAATAAGCCTCTGGAGTCTCAGGTGGGGGGCCCTTGAACAACATCAATTAGCTCTCATAAAAGATGGAGAAGATCCGAAATGAAGAGGGAAGATCCAACTGGTATGAGGCATGGCCCACCTTTCTAACAATGCGGTAAGGACCAATCCTCTTTGGTCCCAGAAATTTTGAATGGCTGCTTGATAGGGATGTTACGGGCATCAAGCATCACAAGATTCCCTTCCTTGTATGCTGGACCCACCTGTCACTTACCATTGGGTTTCTCCATATATACTTGCATTGCCGCCTCCAAACTCGTAGAAACCCCCTGGTGGACCTTCTTGATAGTCTTGCAAAGTCCACCACCGCTTCAACATTGGATTGACAGCTGGGCTCCATGTTAAAGGCAGGGTTAAAATCATTGTTGTAAAAAAGGGGGAACAACTGATCAAAAGATGCAAGTGTTGTAGCTAAACTGAGCCATGGGAAGGTGAGAAACCCAATCTGAATGATTTGCGGCGGTGTAACACTGCAGAAACTGTTCCAAGAACTGGTTCACTCATTCAGTCTGCCCATCTGATTGGGGGTGATAGGCAGCTGAATGGCAGGGGCGAATCCGAAGAGCCTTACACTACTTTTTCAAATGATGGAGGTAAAATGGGGTCCCCGGTAACTAATTATTTATTGGGGAACCCCATGAAGCGCAAACACATGTGTGAAGAAGAGCCTGGGCATCTCAGCAGCGGATATTGTCATTCTGTAAGGAATAAATTGGGCGAACTTTTTCAAAACGGTCCACCACCACCATGATGGCATCATAACATAAATAACGGGTAATTCCACATTGAAATCCACTGATAGGGAGGTCCAGGGCCCTTCTGCCTTTTGTAAAGGTACCAAAAACCCACTAAATGTTGCCAATCGGGTTTTATTTGATTGCAGATCAGGCACTCTTTACAATACCGTCCCACCTGAGCAGGCAAGCCCTTCCAATTGTAGGTGCGTCATATTAACTTCAAGGTCTTTGCTTTCCCAGGATGACTAACAGTGATTCTTTCATGATGGTACCGGATGAGTTCCAGGTGCAGTGGTCCAGCAGGAACCCATAGGCGCCCCTGAAACCATACCATCTCGTCCTTTACGTGATAATTCCTGTTTATATACTCCTGATTCAGAGTGCTCTTAGCGAGAACCATAGTATATTTTGATGATAATGGCTGAGAAAAAAACTACCTTTCTGAACATACTATATCCCTCTGCATTTTCAGAGGTGCAAGTGCTGGCGTGTTGGCCATGGAATCGGGAGTTGAGATAGAATCATACCCAGCAGAATCATCAACTGTGTGTTTTGCACTTCTTCCTCCTTTAGATCAGGAGCTAAAGCAAGGTTGCGGCTCAAAGAATCGCCAAATAATTCTCCTTGCCCTTGGTGAACTCATAAGAAAATGCAAATTGGGCAAGAGTCTCATGCCAACAGGATATGCAGTGGGGTTAGGACATGAGGAACGCAGTAGTACAGCAAGGCACGGTGTTCTGTACGTACATGGAAAGGTTGTGAGGAGCCATGCATATGGTGACGCCAATAAGTCAGCGACTCCACCACTGCCAGAAACTCTCTGTCATAAACGGTGTAATTTAATTCAGGCAGAGACTTTTTCATAGAAAAATATCCCACCGGATGCTCTATCCCATCTTCGCCTACTTGAAACAAGGCAGCCACTATGGCAAAGTTGGTGGCATCAGTAAACACAATGAACTCTTTTGAAGGGTTGACATGGTGAAGGATGGACGTGAAAAACAGGGTGCACTTCACTTCTTGGAAAGAATCATCCAAAACAGGGAACCACTGAAACACCTTTGCACCACTAGCCCTATACAAGGGCGCAGCCAACTCAGAAAGGTTTGGTGTGAACTTCTTGAGGAATGTACACGTCCCCAAAAAACTCCTCAATTCCTTTACTGAAGTGGATTAGGCCACTCATTTGTCGCCTTTTCCTTGTCTGGATTTAACATATGTCCTTGGTCAAACAAGACATTGCCCAGAAAATTGACCTGGGACTTGAAAAATTCACATTTACTGATATTTAGCGCGAGGCGGCTGCTCTTAACTTCTCCACCACTTGCCAAAGGTGTACCACATGGGACTCATGGTCAGGGGAAAACACCAGAATGTCATCCATATAGGCAACCACACATACCCTTAACAAGTCCCACAACGCTGCATCAATGCTGCTTAGTAGCAGGGGCATTCTTAAGCCCAAAAAGCATGACCTGAAATTGGAATATCCTTTTTCTGGTACGGAACGCAGTTAACCACTCTTGTCCCCTCTTAATCTGGATCTGATTGAACGCATTGAGGCAGTCCAGTTTGGAGAAGACCTTGGCCTTCTCTACATAACGCGCAATCTGTGAATCCAAAGGGATGGGATGAAGGTCTGGTACAGTAACATTGTTTAGATTGCCATAAACTACACAAGAGTGTTATGTTCCATCAGCTTTTTCCACAAAGAGAAGCGGGGAGAAAACAGGGGAGGTACGCTGAAGAATAGCGTCTTTGGTTAATTTCTCCTTCACTCACACATCTTAAGCCTCTTACTCCCGGACAGTCAATGGGTAAATAGGGGAAGATATACGCACCAGATCCGCAGTGTGCTTAATCTCACAATTGAACTCAGAATGATCAGGTAATGCGTTAGCTGAAACTGCATCAAAGAAAATTACAACCCCTTCAAACAGGAAGGTAAGGGAACCTCTACAGAGGGCTGCAGTAATGGGGCAAGATTAAGAGTGTGAATGTTGGGCCAGTGAGGTAATTTGCCTTGAAAGTGAGCATCAGCCAAAGGAACGATTAACTTGTGACCGTTTATCAAAGACAAGAATAGGGTGTTTTCTTTTAAATTAGTCCTGACGTAAAACTTTCTCCACCACTCTACACCCAAAATAATGGGATACAAGAGTTTTTGATAGCTTGGAAGTGGTCGGACAGGAGATAGGTGCCCACTTGGTAGTCCACTGACCCCATGATTTTCAGCGTGGGGATACCTTGTGAAGCTCCACCTCTAACTATACCACCTGGTGAGTAACTCAACTTAAGGTAGTCAGCAAGGTCTTAGTTAATAAACAATTTGAGGCACCGGTATCCACTAAAATAGTTATGCTGAACTACCCTAAAGGGGATGCAAGGGTAGCGGTCAACAAAAAGTATCCAGAATGGGCTTTATTCAAAGCAGAAAACGCCAACACCTCACCAGAAAATTCTTCCTTTGGATTAAGCAAGCCTTCAGGGTATGTTTTGAAATCATAGAAGGCGGAGGAATAGTTGGCCACACTTAATACTGAGGCCACATATCCCACCAACCTTCTGCGATGATATACTTTTATCATATTTCAAACAAAGTTCTTTTTCCACTTCCTGAGTGCTACGGATCATAGTAGGGGTCAAACGAGGGTTCTCAGGGGTAATTTGATATACTGGAATAGGGCCTCTCATCCAGGCCATAAAAGCTAATATACGGCTCGTTTTGTGATATATTGTTCACGTTATAAAAAACGCGGTTTCAGGCTCCAGCGACCTCATACCTACTCTGATGGTTTGGTGTGCATATTACCCAGGGCTATCACCCCTGAGCCCATGATAGATGATCAGCTTCCACTGCAGAAATGCAGTGCAAAGTAACTTGTTATGATTGTTCCATTTTTGGTTAAATTTGGTTACAGGACTCACCTGAACCCTCAATTTCCGCCGAAATGAGGAGGGAATCAGTGGGGAGCTCCTCCCAATCTAAGAAAATCTCACTAGTTGTGGACGCGGTATTTATAGGGGCAACTGTGGGTGACATCATTGCAGTGGAATCATCTGAAACCTTTAATCTAGACTCGGGGCTAGACCTCTGTTCAGCTTTAAATTCTGCGGAATTTGAAGGTTTAGAAGAATGAGATTCCTTCATTTTGAGAGGCGCGCGTTACTTTTTGGTTCCCATAAATATAAGGGACAACCCAGGTGAAACCATGACGGCCAAGTTACTTTGCCCCTTCCAGGTTGGGGTGGGGAAACCACCCTAAAGGGCTTCAATAAGAAGATTGAAGTTGGAAAGGGGCGACTGCAAATTAGGGAGTTTCGTATGGAGAGGTCCAAGGTAGATCAGATAAATGACGTTTTAATGATGTTGGGCAATGGTAAGTCCTGGGCTTATTCACAAAATTAATTCAAATATAATTTCACTGGATGACCAGCTTGACGCAGCAAAAAGAACTCGTAGAAGGGATGAATGGATGCTTTGTCAGGACAACATTGCTCCAAGACATGTTCCAAGCCCTCCATTGATTGCCGCAAGAGCAGATGTGTGCGGACCACTTCAAAAACCCAGTCAGCCACATCTGGAGACAGCTGATATAAAAAATCTACTCTCTGTAAAAGCGGATGATAACCAGATAAATTGTTATTGTCTAAATAAGTTTTTGGCTCCAGGGTAGCCAAGGCCTGTTGAATTTCTGAGTAAATCTTGTGTGAAAGATAGGGAATCTTTACAACAGGATCACAAAAAGTCCAAGACAACCAGGTACAAGCAGGAAGGGTGGGCACTTCCCAATTTGTAGTTGCAATAATAACGCTGAGACGCACCAAAACAAAACCAAATAAAGCTGTGGTGAGCACCATTGTGGCAGTGACAAATGGATAGCGCACTCAGTTTACACATTAAGAAAGTCCCACATAGATATTTTGATGGATGTATAAATAAACAGTTGGTCAACCAATGTCAGGAGAGTGTCTGTAACTCTCTCATTCCCAGCAAGGTGGTGTGGGGTGCAAACCCACACTGCCAGGGAACTAGCCACTAGGAGATTGGGAAACAAGGCACCACAAATGGTGCCAGTATAGAAGGGACCCAAGACAAGGTTGTAAAGCGCAGTATACAATATCAGATAAGCGAGAAACAACAAAACTTGTATGGACCCCAAAGGAGAGTCCATAATCAAATGTAACTCAGTGCCAGGAGACTTGGGTGCCTCTATCTGGAGGGGACCTAAGCGGCCCAAGGGTGCAACTGATACTTTTGTTATTTGTGATAGAATATAGTGGCCAACGTAGTTATAGACATCCTCGAAGAGGTCCACACCCAGGTTTGCACAATGAACGAAAAAAAATGTATAAAAGGGAAAGTTTAATGTGAAAAGTCGACTAACAAGGAATGTTGGTCACAAAAACATATTAAACAATGCTGGGGTAATTCTGGGTCTGCAGAAGTGGGCACAAGCCTTGACGCACCAATAGGCACTCACTTCCATTCAAATTGGTAGTATACACCAAAACTGATTTCACTCGAGTAATCAATTGAAGTTTACCCTACCTGAACGCGTAATTTTCATAAATGGAATGGGGTTTAAACCACCATTTTCCATTCAACTGAATCAAACCATCTTCATTAATTTTATAGCTTGTCCATTTTAACGCCTGGGCCAATACAAGGGGCTTGGCGTTATGCACCTCACTAGTACCAACCTGAGCATATTTGGCTTGTACCCAGCGTTGGTCTAAGGTGTGCTTGAGGTCAAGGAGGGCCTGAAATCTCACCTTCTGGGCCTCCTGCCACCCAGCCTTATCATTGGGGTTGGTGCCTACAAAGTCATTTAACCATGACAATTACCCCTTCAAATTCGAGCATAAACTTGTACCAATGAGTAGATCATAGTGATTGTTGGCCAAGGCCATTGATGGATTAATGAGATGAGTTAAAAAACGAATGGGCAGAGAAGAGTAGGATCTGTTGGCACAAGTGTTGTTTGGCCTAATAGTTCTAAACTCTTGGGTTTAGCCATGGTCATGGGCCAGCTTTAATTTTTAATGAGTTTTGTTGACACATCGTTCATTGGGGACCCAGTGTCCAGGATAGCCCTAACCCACACTCCATTAACTTTGACCATCACTTTGGTTTTAGTTCCACCCAAGTTGGGGAAAGAGCGAAAGATTTCTTTAATTGGAGAGTAGAACAAGTCTTTGGAAGTTTCAGGGTATTTTCCTTGGATAGTATGCAGGGTTAAACACAATGGGCGGATCATATCAGTGTGGCAATGAGCTGTTCAGCGTCACTGGCTGTGTCAATAATTTCAAAAACCTTTGATACTTGACGGAAATAAGGTTAATGTGGTATCCTAATCAAATCCAATCTCTCTGGGTTCAGTCATTCAAGTACCTCCACTTCGCCTGGGGCTCCTAAGGCATAATGACAAATTCTTCAATTTTCCCTTCATATTTGTCGTCAGAGGGGTTTTCAATGCACGTAAATGATTCCATTGGTTGGGAGGTTAGGTCAGGGCTTCCCTTGTTGCAGGGGAGGTCCTGGGGGCGCTCATTAACTTGTTAACATCTGAGGGAGATGCTGTAGGTGTTGTATCTCTACATTTAGCCTTTGATGTACAGAATTTTTGGGCTGCCCCAGGGCTAACGGTTTTAGACTAGAGATGGCCTGAGGAGCGGCTGAAGGAGATAGAGGAAGCGTCTTGGAAGGACTGTAGGAGAGAACCGCTTGTGAAGGCCGCTCTGGAGAAACAGAGGGGCATGGCAAAGGGACAACTGCCTTCACCAACTGTATTTTTGAGATAAAGATGGAGGGGACATTGCCCTGTCACGACCATTATCCTCTGGCTAACTTTAGGGATGAAGAAGCATTTTTTGATGGCAACTCCTCAGGAGCAGGTTTCCATAAGGAGACAGCTGCAGAAGAGGCTATAGTGATCAGAGTAGATGCTTGCCTCAGAGCTCTTTGCTTAATGTCAAGTTTAAAGATGTAAGCCACCGCTGACTAGGCCTTCTTAATGTCTCCTACATTTTTTCAAAAGCGCTTTACAGAAGAGAGATGCATCGCCAAGGAGGGATGGGACGCCAAGACAGCCATGATAGCTGAAATGCACCGTCTAGGGGTAGCTTTCTTTAAAGCAGTAGAGGTTGAGCTTTACTATAAAAGCGATCAACTAAAGAGGCAATTAATCTCCCTGTTACAGGCCAAGGCACATAAAGGCCTGTTTTTGCTTTTTTAAACTTTGTAGATAGCCGAATTCCTTGATAAATGCTTGCTTAACATCCGCCCAGGTGCTAAGGGTAGCCATGTGCGGAACCTTTTATCTCCTGAGCCACACATGACTCAAGCAGGAAAAATGTATTTGGTTCTTAGATGGCCAGTTGCTCCTTCTATAGCAACTTCATATATAAAAAGGAAGGAGGAAATACTTCTCTCACCTGGGGTAAACTTGTCCCTATAAGGGGGTCAATGGATACTAGGAAGGCCCATAAGGGCCTGAAAAGGATGCTTCTTAAGCCATTTAAGGCGAGACAAAGCATTGGCTAGCTGAAGTTTCAGTGTAGCTAACCGGGGGTTGATATCAGCGAGGAGGTCGTGAGGGTTATTTATCCCACCAATCTTTATTTTTTCTAGCTTGTTATGTGGTGTACAAGCCCCTGTAGTGAGTACCACTTGTCAAAATCCTGGCACTAAATAATGATCACTGGTGCTAATTGCACAGGGCTCAGCAATCAAAAGGTAGGAGTAGTTAAACTCTAACTGTTGTTAATAAATAAAAACCTATTTTAATATGACTTATAGAAAACTAGAAATTTTTAAATTAGAATTAAAGGATTTTTTGTTTTATTTATTAGCAACAATGACAGGTGAAAAGAGACCCTATTACTATGTAACAGCTTAGTATATAATAAACTAAGTTTAAAGTGAGACGACCAAGAAATTCAGTATAAGCTCTGAGTATTTAAACTAGGAATCATGGTGTTTCAACCTATCAGAGCTGTCAGGCTCTATTTGCTTTAAGGAATGGCTATGAAGGGTCAATAGTAGGTAGGACAAGTCCGTTTGATAAAAATTTGATATAACTGAACCAATCACCATGGGAAATTTTTCACCTAGTGGGTCCCATTCAAGGCTACAAAAGGGGTTGTCTCCGCATAGGTGGTTGACTAAATTGTTAATGGGATGGGGAGGAAGCTTGGATGGTTTCAATTGATACAGCCGCATTGTTGGTGCAATCAGACTGCCCAAACTCGTACTGTTTGGCTGAGAAAGATTTATAGTTGTATTGCCCTGATTCAAGGGGTTCCGCCATAAATTGGTCAGGGTCTTTTGGCTGATTTCGTCCTTATTAGAAATTAAAGCACAATTACAAAACTGGACTTGTAATTGTATAATATCAATATCAAGCCCAACTGCAAATATTATAACCAATTATCAATCACAGGCATTTGATATGACGCTGAAGAGAAGAATTAGCAAAAAATGGAAGATATAAATTAACCAGCATTGATAGAGAATAATTTGGGAGGTAGGGTAGTCTATTGCGACACTCATAGATATGGAAGAAAATAAGTTGGACGCCATTTGGCTAGGTCTATTTATATTTATTTCTAAGTCAGTGGCTGATGCCTATATAATAAGAATCTCATAGATAGTATATAGTGAATAGGATCAATGCTAAATATTTAATTATTGGACTTAAAATAAAAAAAAATAAAAAATAAAGTGAAAGCATAGAGTAAAAAGCATAGAAGACTTTTTGACAAAAAGGTAAAGTTATGACAAAAATACTTATAAGGATGGGACCATCTAGTACTAAAAAAATACTTATAAGGATATCTTTGAGGGGAAAAATTATAAGAATATCTTTTAGAAATATTGAGTTTTTTGTGGTTATGATCCATAGGATTTGGCGGTGATCCCACCTTCCATTGTTTAGCAGTAAAAAGATGGATCAACTTGATGAGCGTAGTGATAAAGCACTGCATAAAATAAAGACAGTGTTTATTATTGGCAGGAATTGCTCAGGTTAAAACTGGATCTGCTGTGAGTAGCCTTGAGACACCAGAGAGAACAAGGACTCAGTAAACATTTGGATTATGTTGTGAATGACGAATTGTTATTGAAACCTATCCTGGGTTGATACAGGTGGACCAGTTTATATTGTAAACAATGATGACTAAAATAGCCTTGGCGTGGCATGATGCCGCATTAACTGCACTCAAGAGAGGCGGCAGCAAATTAAGAAGCAAGGAGAAGAAGTCACGTTGCCAAAGGTTGGAATGAGAAGCGTTTACTGTAGAAAGAGCTGAGCTCTGTTGAAGCTTCTTTAAAGTACAATGACTTAAGCCTAAGGCAGCATCATTTCCCTAAGTTCTTATATTTTGCTAGGTTATATACTCAAGCGTGAGGATATGTTGGGATTTCAGTATGCTTATATTACCCATCTGATTAGATTACAATAGATCTGCTTTTCCACTAAAGGATGAGATACTCTTTTGGTTGTGTGAGTAATAATTTTCAATTAATAACTATTGTTTAGGGAAACCCTTTGACAATTATCAACTAATTTGAGGATATTTATCTTGCCAAATTACTTTAGTTTTGTTGGGGACGATCCCTGACAATGCATTTACTATATAATTTAAGTCAAAATTATATAATTAGTAATTTAACCATATAATTCAATTGTGGTTTATTGTCAATCAACTTAGTGAATTAAATTTAATTGCTGAAGCATCAACAATGCTTCTGTGAGCACCTCACAAATAAACTTTAAGCCATGTGGCCTGCTGTTGATTTCTAAAAGCCTTATTACAGAAACAAGTTGTTAGCCTAGATAGGGTACTCAGCTCACGTTGATTGAGATTGTGGGGACCTTTTTTACCAATAAACCGAAAGAGATTGCATTTCAAATCAGTGGTGAAATCACAACTAGGTGGATTAGTAAGATTATCACTGGCATGATCTCAGAGGGCAATTTAAAGCAACGACTGGAGTTTCTCAGTGAGGCACCAATGGAAGAGTCAATCTCCAGATCACTCATATGATCCCTTGAATTTTGTGTATTTAAAAGAATAATAAAATGATTAAAAATAATTTAGTAGTTCACTTGTAATAGACATTTAAGATTTTTACCATTGATATTGTATACTCTTTGGATAGAGTGTAATTGAAGATGCTTCTCTCAATATAATTTCAGTTGCCAACTCTTGAGGAAAGAGTCAAAAAAGATTCACTTGTCCAAGTGCTTATCATTAACTCGCCTGTTTATGTGTGAATAGAGAGAAGATCGTTAGCACTAGTCTAGCGTTGGACTCAATACTTAACTTGTTCAGGAGAAGCTCAACTAGGACGATAGTCATCATATTATTGCCAACCTATTTAACTATATCAATAATAATACTAACGCATTTATAAGAAATTGTGCAGTAGACTTGGGAGCCAAGGCGAGCCACCAAATCATAAGTTTATTTCTATGCTAACTACTAAGGGTATTTTAGTACTTAGCTCCAAATAAATATACGACTGCTCATTCTAGCTCAACATCTGATGAGGCCACTCTTGTGGTCCAGCTTTATGGCATGCTCTCCCACCTCTCTTCAGAAAACCTCTGCACTAACTCATGGAAGGTTTAGCTGCCTAGAGACAGACCCCATGTTGCAGTCCATTGTTCCCTACGGCTACAACTGTCTCATGGGACCATATTCTTTCACTATTATCAACCCCTTCCATTGTGACACCTACCTCACAATACCCCCTCACTGTGATTATATCTAACCCTGATCATCCCTAATGTACATGTATTGAAAATGGGCACTCCATCTGACCCTTGTGTTTTTGTTTTGACCACCCAAGTGAAGTTCCATAAACTTTCTGCAACCGCTTTCTCTGCTCACCCTTATGAAGCAACTTCCATCATCCTCAGCGGTGCCTGAATTTTTTGACGGGGCTCAATCCCCCATTCTTTACGGCTGCAATTACTGCTCCCATCTCACTACACAACCATAGCTTAACTTATTTAACAATTCCTGAGAAAATCCTGCTCAGGCGCAAGTTGAGTTGCCTTGGGCAATCATGTGCAACCAATCATCTCCTTCCACTACCCAACAACATCCTGTTGCCAGCCCAGCAGTGGAAATTTTATTTATTTGATGATCTTGTATGGATTGATCACACAGATCGGGCATATAAGCTCTTACCTAATTTTGAATGGATTTGATTTTTAACAGATTTCTCAAATTTTAACTCACCACCAAAACGCTCTTAAAAGGGCCTACCTATATATAAAGACTAACATAAATTGGCTGTCAACACAGCATCTTCCCTTGCAACATCCTTCTCCACCAATCCCTCTATGTGGCGATGTATTTACTTTTCTAATAAATTTTTTCTTCCCTTGATCCCACATGTTTTCCAAAATAATGCTTAATTTGAATTTGAAGATCTTTCATTAGCTTGGGCTGCGCATGCCATAACGTGGCAAAATCTACAATTTTATTTCCAATTACTACAAATTTACCAGCTCATTAATTCATTTACTTATGCACCCAAACTTATTAATTTACTGAGCACCAGCTTGCACAATACATTGTGAAGATGCACACCAAAGCCTTATTGACGAGGACAATCCTCACTTATTTCTCCTAATACCCAATAATGCTGACGTCCCAAACCCCATTTAACCACATTTACCCACCATCTAAAGCAACTGGCGTCATAAGAATACCCCTGACCCCTCTAACCCTTCTAATATGGATGCTTAGGTTCAACGCTGTGGCACTATGTTGGAAATTTTTATCTTAATCTTATTTAGCACTTGCAATTAAAACGCGTGGACGCCCCATAATTTGGGTTAGTACCTACTAGTACTAAAAAGGAAAAAGAAAAGAATTCATTATGAACAATCTATAGTCTACTGAGTTTTCCCAACCTTTATTTGTAACTAACCAAGAAATTACCAAGCTTTATAAAATTCACTCTTTCATAAAAATTTATAAAATGAAATCCTGTATCCTAAGGGAATGAGAGCTAACTAAGTATATTAAACATCATATTTGTTTGATTTACTTTAAAATTAGTCAATTTTAATCATGTTTGACACATAAGATTTTGATTGCAGACCAGTGTAACCTGCTGAGAAAAAAATTCTCTAGTTAGAGGGAAGCCTCGACTTTAAGATTCTAATCTGAGATATTTACTACCAGTTTATACTCAATGCTTTATTGACCTATGGACCAAAAATCAGTAATACTATTGGTATAAATTATTTATTGTTGGTTTATTGGGACTAAGGATGTGGGAAACCAGCTGATTTCTGCTCACTAGTGCTTCACGCCTTTGGATCCCACAACGGTTTATTTAATTTAAGGATAAAACACTAATAAAATAAAAAGCTAGTTTTTATGGTTTTTATTAATGCAGTGCTGGAAAAGAAAAAACGAACCCTCTTGATATCTGACTGGGCAGTATCTAAACTGTGTCAAGGGTTGAAAAGAATTCAGTGATGAGTTTGGAATGGCTTGTTACAGTCCAAATAAAAATTTTGTGTATTCAGCCTATCAAAGCTCAGAAAACTCTCTTCACTTTGGCTGAACAAATGATATGGAGTTAATTTTGGCAGTACATACCCATGTGGTACCAATTTAACATTTTCAGCCAATCCCTGTTAGCTTAAATTATCATACCTTGGGGGACCTCCACCACCCCTATAAAAGGGGTGGTCCCCACTTAGGTGTTTGAAGGGAATTGGACGTAGCAAGGAGAGAAACCTCCAATGGACTCCCCAGTTTCCTTGCATGGTCAGGGCAATTCAACTGCCTGACTTTGTGCTAATTGCCCATTTAGTATTTGTAACTGTGTTACACTGACTTGCAGATTCCACCGATAATTGCCCAGGGTTCTTTGGCCAATAAAATCATTATTTTAATTAAACAAAAGTAACAGTATCACAGACTTGTAAACGTCATAATTTCCCCTTTTAGCCAATTTTGCCCCTAAAAACACACTTATCCTGAATCTGGGAGGGCAAATGTCTGACATCACCCCCTCAAGAATGGTGGGGGGAGAATAGAGCCATAGAAAACAACCATAAACCCGATTGATGGTAATCCCTGTAGCCAAGGATATTTATAAAGTACTCATTTCCTCTCTTATAGGTGATTGTGAACGGACACTCCTAGATTGATCCAAGCTTGCCGCTTCTAATAGTGATGCAGTTATGGTAGTATAACACCATTTCAGACACTTGGAATGTAGGCAGGGGAGTTTGGAGCTCAATGGCAGCCTGCCCTTCTTTAGTCACCGTTTTTGCAAAATTGATCATAGCCTCAGATTGGAGTTGGATGATGCGCTGAGCCAATTTTCTAATGACCTTCTCCGGTTACTCAACTCTAGAGGAGAATCCATCTTTATCTAAGAGGGCAGGTATTCCTTGTTCGCGCCCATACAAGACATGGAATGGGGACACTTTCAAGATCCAGTGATGACTAATACGGTAGGCCATAAGGGCACTGGGTAAGAATTGATCCCAATGAAGTGGACCATAAAAGGCCATTTTTCGAAGGATGGAGACTAAGGTTCCAATTGCTCTCTTCAAAGTCCCATTGGTAGATGGATTTTACGGAGCCAAGAAAAATTTTTGGGTTCTTATGGAGGTAGCCAGGATTTTGACTACTCTGGAGGTAAAATTCTCACCATTATCGCAGAGTAGTACTTGAGGACAGCCATGTTGAGAGAAAATGTTAAGATGTAAAAAAAGTGGCTGTGGCCTTGATCTTTGGGCAGGGAGAGCCATGTCTTCAACCCGCTAATTGGAGCTGTTAATGGCTACGAGGATAAATCAGTTTTACTAATAGTCTGAGGGAGGGGACCTACTACATTCAGAGTGATGGTGTGGAACGGGCGTTGAGAGGTAGTTTGTTGATACTAGTATCTAGCCTTGAAACTTGATTGCTTCTTACACGTAAGGCAGGCTTCCAAGACGTCAACAATAGATTCCATAATTCCATCCCCATAGTACCGATCCTTAATTTACTCAGACTTTTTCTTTGCCCTTCCATAACCTATAGTGGAATGAGCTACTAAGATAACAGGTACGCGTTCCAAGGGCCAAAGATAAGACAGTCATTTTGCCCCCACATGCTTATACAACTTCCCTTTTTCCACTTTAGTATTCAAGGAATGTCGGGAAAACATCTTCCAGACAGTCTCATCCTCATCCTCCCATTCATTTAAGTCAATAAGAGGCCATGTAACCTGTCCGCCTCACCATTATCCAAGTGAACTGGCAGCTAAGTCAACCCATCAACATTCATGTGATGGGTCCCAACACAGTGTTCAATTTTCATGTCATAGTGATGGAGCTTTAGAGCCCAGCGAGCTAACTGACCTGTAGAATACTTCATACTATGTAACCACTTCAACAAAGCGTGGTATGTAACTAAAGTGAAGGTGGTTCCATATAGGAAAGGACGGTAGTGCTTTACAGCCAACAGACAGCAAGGCACTCCTTCTCTGTAACGCTGTAGTTGCGTTCTGCTTTTTGAAGGAGTTTTACTGAAACAGGAAACTGGATGATCAACACTTCTTATCCAATTGGGCTAAGATGGCCTCAACGACGTAGTCTGAGGCGTCAGTAACCAAAACAAACAGCTTATTATGATTGTGATGCTTCATTATAGGAATTTGTTGTATTAGTTGCTTTAACGTCTCAAAAGTGGCCTTCTGTTTCACTCCCCCACTAGAAAGTGGTGTTAATCATCAATAGCTGAACAAGGGGTTTGCTAAGCTGGGCGAACTTGAGGATAAACTGATGGTAATACACCATTATTCCTAGAAATGCATGAACATCCCATAAATTTTTATGGGGAGGCTTTTTTAAATATCTTTATTCTTATCTTGGATGTGTTGATATCCCTTTTAGAAATATAATGGCCAAGGAAATCTAATAGTCTCTGGAAGAAGGTACACTTCGAGGGTTTTAACTTGATATTTGAATCAAGTAGCCTTTGAAACACCTCCTTCATGTGATCAAGATGTTCGTTAAAAGTTTTTAAGAACACCTTTATGTCATTGATATAAACAATGGTGCAATTTACTTATCATCCTGCATAATATGGTCCATAGCACGGTGGAAAATTGCAGAAGCGTTGCACAACCCCTTTAGGTAATTGAGTAGGTTTAAAAAGATCCTCATTGCAAATGAGAGCACATTTCTCCTGGTCTTTAGGAAAAGGTCCATTTGCCAATAGCCGCTAGCCAAATCCATGGCAGAGAAGAAGTTAGAACCAGAGAGTTGGTCCAGGGCGGCATCAATGCGAGGGATAGGATAGCTATTCTTTTTCATGAAATTATTTAATTTGTGGTTTTCCATGACTATCCGATGACCTCCAATTTTCTTTTTAATGATCAAGAGGGGAGAAGACCAAAGGCTTTGTGAAGGAACTAGTAACCCCGCGTCTTTTAACTGCTTGAGTTCCGTCCTCAACTGCTTTTACCTTTGATTTGCAGTAAGGTTTTTGACTGAATAGGATGGGCATCAACCCACATTAATGGAGTGGCATCAGCCCTTCAGGTGGCCATAGTCATTATCTGATTTGGAGAATATTTTGCTAAATTTCTTCCAATAAGGTGTGAGCTTTGTCAAGTTTATCTGGGGCCAGCTCATCCAGATCTGGACATTGAGTAAGGCACATACCAGGTTATCTGTTGGAAGGCCCATATCCAATGTAGAGCCAATGGAGTAAATTTATTCAATATCCTCCACAGGGACTAACAACCCTCTGCCAATCTCCTGGTGTTTTCATGCAACTATGTCCTTTACGCGGTGCAGTTCCCCAACAGCAGAGTAATAGGCCTCTGGTAGGCTGGGGGTCAAGAATTCCAGGCAATACCCGAGGCTCCAAGGGACTAACGACCTCAATATGATTTCTAACAAACAGTGGTGGGGGATTTGGAGCGTGATTTTTGTGTCAACCACTCGTTGTTCACCAGGTTTGATCAAAACCTCATCTGCATTAAGGAAAGGGATACCGTCCCTAGCATCAACTTAATAAGGAAAATTTCTTTGTGTTATGCCTCAAGGTGGTTAATGCAAAGTCAAAGCTGAATAGGGATATTTAACCAGGAAAGCGTATCAGTTTTTTCCGGGCTCTTTATTTAATAATACTAAAGGGACTTCATAGTTGAGTGATGAGAGGAAACCTTACTTCATGTTGAAAATTAGCTCATACTCAATCATAAATTGGGTACCTAAGAGCATATCTTAGGCGTTGTCAAACGCTACTGCTGAGGCTGATAATATGAACTTCCCAATTTTAATGGGAAAGGAAGAATATGCCTATTGACACGAGGTTGTTTTGTCCAGCGGTTCAAAACTCTTAATTATACTCCAATTCAGGCGCCAGCTTTATCTTTTTGATGAGCTTAGTAGAGATTACGTTAACTGAGGAGCAAGTATCCAGGATGGCCAATACCCAGACTTTTTGAATGACCACTTCAACATTGGTGAGTGTTCCTCCAAAGTTAGGTTACAAGGCCAAGATCTCCTTGAGGAGAAAGTGATGTTTAATTTAGGAGCAGTCTCAGGGTAATTATCCAGGATGTATTTCATGTCATGGACCCGCTGAAGAGGTAGAATCAAGCCAGACAAGAACTCATCACCATCGCTGGAAGTCTCAATAACTTTTGGGCACCCTAATATTTGGCTTAGGTATGTTTCTGTGGGTATGGTGGTTTTTTCTACTCCTTCAGCGTTCAATCAATCAGGGACCTCCATTTCAACGGGAGCTCCCAATAAGTAATAGCCAACATCATCGTCACTCCCCTCATATTCATCCCCATGGGTATTCTCAACAAAGGCAAGGCCGCGATTGAGGTAGGGGAGACAGCCACATGAAATTGGGTAGCCTTATAGCGCAACAACCAGCTTGGCTGGAGGGGAAGGCGAGGCTTTGGTGAGTTTAGGATGGAGTATGGTATTAACTACCTTTCAGGTCTCTGAGTTACAGGATGGAGTGATATCTCTTTTAAGTAGCACTGCGGAAGCATGTTTCACTGGGGGCATAGGCACAGGTGGGCTCAAACCCAACTGTTCTGCAGACGAAAGCTCTTCAATGGTTAAAACAGAAGGTTACACCTCAGCTTCAATTGGTGTCGAACATGTATGGAAATCAGAAGCATCTAACAGAGCCTCTTTTGTGTCGCGGATATTTGAAAAGCGGTGTTTCATGAAATGATACGCTGGCGAGAGAGGGCTGGGAATTAAACCTAGTTAACATGGCTGTGAAGGCATAGTTTAGGGTTAGAATGTTAGCCGTTGATAGCCTTTGTGAAGCGTGGTAAAATTGCTCAGAAAAGCCAGTGGTCAGCTCTCCCTCATACATGCTAAGGCGCATAAAGGCCTGTTTATCCCTGTTAAGATTCTGCTTTGAACCAAATTCAGCCACAAGAGCCTCTTTCACCTCTGCACCAGGTATGCAGATTGGGCATGTAAGGAACTATCATCTCATGTGCCAAGCGACTTAAGCATGGAAGGATGTACTGAGTTTTTTTTCCTTATCAGTTTCGCCGTGCATGTTAGATTTGTAAACATACAAAAAGAATACAATGCTACCTTCACCAAGGGTGTACTTGTCTTAAAGAGGTGGCTTTAAAGGGCGCTGCTCCAGCTCTTTAAGACGAGATAGCACACTGGTGAGTTGCTTTTTCAAGGAATCTACTCTTGATTCAGTTGAAAGGGAAAAATTTGGAGGGTTTTTCACTTTAAAAGGCTCCATTTATATATTTTATATTTTGGTGTACATGGTAGCCACTGTAGTGAGCTCACTTAGTAGAAAACCATCTGATTTCTAATCACTGGCGCTTCAGGTCGCTGGATCCCATAACCGTTAATAAATTTAAAGATAAAACACTAATAAAATAAAAAGCTATTTTTATGGTTTTTATTTATGCAGCGCTGGAAAAGAAAAAACAAAACCTCTTAATATCAAACCAGTCAGTATCTAAACTGTATTGAGGGTCAAAGGGAATAAAGTGATGAGTTTGGAATGGATTGTTACAATCCAAATAATGAAATATGTGAACCCAGCCTATCAAAGCTCATAAAACTTGCTTCACTTTGGCTGAACAACAGATGTGGAGTTAATTTTTGGCAATATGTACCCAAAGGTTAGTAATTTAATAATTTTTAGTCTATCCTCATTAGCTAAAATTATTTCACCTTGGGGAACATCTTCCACGCCTATAAAAGGAGGTGGTCCCGTTTATGTGTTTGAAGAGAATTGGACATGGCAGGGAGAGAAACTGCAGATGGACTCCTCAAGTTCTCTTGTGTGGTCAGGTCTATTTGATTGCCAGACTTCATGCTAATTGCACATTTAGTATTCTAACAGTGTTACCCCAACTTGCAGGGTTCCACCGATAATTGACCAGTTTCTTTTAACTAATAAAATCGGTATTATAATCTTAATCAAAAAATTTTAGTATCACAGATTTGTAAATGTCCAGCATTTCCCCTTTATGGCCAATTTTGCCCCTAAAACATTCTTATCCTGAAGCTGGGAGGGCAAATGTCTGACAAAGGCTTGAGTTAACAAAATACATAAATTCAAGAACTAAGAAATCTTCATAATAATGCTAAATTTATGAACAAACAAATTCCAAGTTAATCACCCCATTAGTGCTCCACTGGATATGAGAATAGAAAGAATGCCTAACCCAATTTAATATCAACTTGGTGTTAGGCACGTGATTATAATTGAGGTTTAACTCCTCTATTTGCACCATTAACAATTTTGTGCCATCCTTTATGACTTACTATCTTTTGGCTTCCTAAACGAAAATAATGGAACCCACTTCATTGTGTTACCAATATTGATCTCAGTCTAGCCTTCAAGGTGATTCCTAATAAAATCCAAATTTAAAACTGAATTGTTCCATCATCTACATTCCTGAATCTTTTTCCACTCTTATACATGGTATGCGCCTAGCCCTCATTATATTATTTTTATCTCCTGGTACCTTCAATAGTACCCTTTATCTAAATAAGTACATTTTACTCTATATTTATATGGTAAAAGTAGTTTAGTTCTAAGTGTAGTTTATCTATATTTTGAGCTTGGAAAGAGTTCAATAATATCTTTAGAATTGATTCGTCTATACTAAAGATTATGAGCTTACTGTGTAGTCGCACTTTATATTATGCTGAGAAGGAAGACTAGCCAACTGTTGCACTTTGCACATAGCGCATAAAGGGACCTCGCGCTATACCCGCCTTGCCTCCTTTTCTTATACTCTATAATGAAAGATGGAGTTGAGATACAACTAAATGATTAATGTAATCTGTTGGTTGGTGCTTAATAAGGGTTCAAACTAAAGCTTATTATGCATTCTTACCTGTAAGTTTAATCTTATAAATAGATTTTCAGCAATAAAAACTCTATATACGTTCAAAAAAGAAGTAAACGTAGCCTATTTTTTTACCTATAGGTTTGTAAGAACTCTTAAGATGGTTATCCTATTGAATGTACCATAAGGAATAATAGATAGTTTACCGCTTAATGACGATATTATTAAAGTTTTGTCTGATGGCTTAATTATCAAGTGGATTCATGCAAAATCTTTAAGACCATGTTATAGTGGCCAATATTTAGTCTAAGAATATTATAGGGAAATCAAGTCAAAATGGGATATGTTGTACAAATTAAATGGCTTGAAGCATTCTTTAAACCTTATATTTCAGCTCATTCTGATATTCAAGTTATGATATAGGTAAATGCAAGGAATAGTTGCAAATGCGTAAACATTGATTCTCCAATCATTCCCTTTCTTCTTATAGTATTGTATCAAAGTGTTTCTCATCCCTTATAAATTCATCACTAAAAATGGGTTCCATTGTAACTAATAATCTCATTATACATACTCTACTCATTGTGTTTACTGTTGATTGCAGTCACAAATCTGCTTAATATGGTTCAGAGACTGATTATTTTGCTATATTGTTTCCCAGTATATCCCAATAAAATACCACCAAATTTTGCAAAAATGTAATTCATTTTGTAATTTTCAATTCATCTCTGGTGTAGAATTACCTGTACTAAAACCAAGAAAGATTAGCGCCTATCTCTTCTATATGGTAATTTGAAGTTTAGGATCTTATCAAGGGACTTGGTCCCACTTGGTCAAAGAGTGATGAGAGATTCAACAAAGAACTCATCATGTCTAGTAGTGTGCATGTGCTGGCACTATACATCCCTTTCTACTTTTTATTTTATTTGAGGTGGGCCGACCTGAGGATGATGCCACACCGATTAAAGGGAATCAAAGAAATGGGAAAGGAGGATAAAACCTGGAAAACCCCATGCGTGGTGTATTATAATCCAGGAACTCCATGGACCGCCTTTTCTATTTGCTATCTCGGTTCAGGGCATAGGTGCATAACGCCAACACAGTCAAAATCGTCCCCAACCCAAAGTTCATCTACTAGGATTGAACTTGAAGAGACTGTGGTAGAGGGTAAATATTCTACCACTGGGGTATCCTTCCCTTACAACCCTTTCTACTATCATTAATGTTAGTGATGGTGCTTTAGGCGCTATATTAGAAAAAAATAATGACCAGCAAGTGGATCACTTGGTGGGGAAAATTTATCAAAACTTTATCAAATTCTAAGCAAAATAAGTGCTACTAAGCGTAATCTTTGTTAGTGGTACTGGTAATTAGGCGCGTCTGCTCTTACCTGGATGGAATGCGCTTCACTAACATAATCACAAACGCCCCCATCCAAATGTTACATTCAAATATGGATCCTGATGAGAGTCTAAAGATATGGACTCGTTGATTATAGAGATAAAATTCATAAGTGTTAACATGCCAGGGTGTATCATCTCAATGCCTATTATATTGCATAAGCTTTTTAGCAGCGCTAAAACCATGGTAGATTATCATTATGCCTGATTGACCGGCCATAGAGATAAAAAGTAAGACATTTGAGAATTAGGCAGAATTTTTGAAAAATGATTAAAATCACTAAGATTCAATATCAATGCTTTATAAATGGGTTAATAAAGTGGCTATCATATGAGTAGCTTTTCCTCTGGACTGATGTATTATACAAAGGATAACAATTATAGGATATGGAGAAGTAACAAATACTATATATATAATTAGGAAGCGATGCTATTTGTACCATATGGTCACAAAATATCAATGTTTCTAAAAGCGTGATTACTTATAGAAACTAGATTGTCCTAACCCTTGATATCAACACCATGAAGTGACACCTCAGGTTCATTCAGTGTGATTAAAAATGATGTGGTGTGACTCATTCCCACTGCTTTCATGACCATTTGAATATACTTCCAATAATGAAACCTTTTAGCTAAGGGTGGTGAGACCATATTTTTTCAGGTGGTGCCTTCAAAAGCCACCGCGTTATTCCTCTTTTGTTCCATTTTTAAACAACATGGTTGCTCATGGATACTGATCTCAAGTGAAGAATACATTGACTTCCCAAGTAATCTAGGAACTGGCGTCCTGATTTGGCACTATTAATAGCTTTAGCGCCCCTAAAATTCCTGACTAATAAGACAGTTAAATAGATGAATTGAACAAGGTATATCTCATTTGAAAAATGGCTGCAAGAGATTCAATGCGCTGGAATCAATACTAGGTGAGCATCTTAATGGTGTACAAAGAAAGTTACTGTAGACAATCAAAAAGCTGTTTTTCTGACCCTTTATGGAACAAACATATACCAGAAAAGTAGCACCCAACATTGCTAGGTGCGCTCACACTCAGTAACGCTGAGTTAATCATGATATCATTGGATTAAAAGAGATTTGGTTAAAGTTAATCAATAAAAAGGTATAATTTTGACTATATATAGGGAGACAGCATGATTTAAAAATCAATACCTGTTCTTAATCTTCTCATACTAAATCTTGTGCTATTTACTATCATCAACCCTAGCAGTCACCAAAAAACTTAACATCTCTTGGTCATATACCTAATGCATTATTTATAAAGCAAAAAAAATAGATTATACTGACATCGTTTAATGTACTGTGGTGTTCCGGCTCCATGGTAAGTTCCTTAGAGTTTGTGTCACCCTATAACAGGATCTTAAGGGGACACAGTTATAATTCAAGATGGGGAGCAAATTAAATCCTCAACTTTGAATATGAGCCCCCACAAATTAAACACAGGTTGGCTCTTCCTTCAA
This sequence comes from Massospora cicadina, assembly GCA_022478985.1. NCBI lineage: Eukaryota > Fungi > Entomophthoromycota > Entomophthoromycetes > Entomophthorales > Entomophthoraceae > Massospora > Massospora cicadina. Next base: position 80,548 of record JAKSZP010005518.1, on the reverse strand, counting down.
ATAAAACCTGAATGGGAGAAGGCAAAGAGAGATACTAATAAGACTGTCATATATACTTGATTAATGTATACCACCCATTGACAAAATGACCAAAACATCTTCTCACTACCAGAAAAGTGATCAAAAAGATTTACAACAATATGGATATAAGTCACCTGACATCATTAAATGTTAAAGGCCAAAGTTCAACCCTTAGTTTGTTATTTAAAGTTATTACAGAGAACCAGTATGTTATTATTTTTTATAGTTCCCAGGGTCACTTTGAAACTTTATCTATTGATATAATTTAGTATTTGAAATTTATTCATATATTGTATAGTTTAGACATGTGTTATCATTAATTTATTAGGATATAGCGTATTGAGGTATTATTTCAGAGAATTTACCAGAATAATCACCAATACAAAAGTGCCTAGCCATCTTAATTAAGAAACAATTTTACTTACTGCCACTTTTCTTTCTCGTTGCAAACACTTTTGCAACCTATTCAATTCAAGACTAAATCTAGTTTGATAATCTCATAGAGGGGATTAGTCTGCACCCACGTCTGGGAGCAGTTGGGCAAGCAAGGCAAGAGGAGCAGGCGGAAGGCCTGCAGCCTCTAATGTTCAAAAACGCCCCGGAGAATCCGGCGGAATAGAAAAAAAATCTAAAACTGGTGGTCACAATTTCCCCGGAGATACTCGCGTGGCAAGCACGATGCAACCAGTACATCAACACGCCACATTCCCAACCACTTTCATCGGTGGAATTCAGAGTCAGTGTGTATCTGGACATCCAAAAAACAGCCCTATGGGAAAAATTTTGTGAAGATGTACACAAAATTTTCCTGACCACAGTGTACATTGCACCTCACTCCATGTCATGTGGTTGGCTGGACCTAGGCTTTGAAAGCAAAATCGCAGCAGATGAGCTGCAGCGGTGCGCATAGTGGTTGACCTCCCTAAAGGGCAACAGGTCATCGAAACCAAATGCACCAGATGGATAAAATCAAACCAAATTTTATCTCACGTTTGACTTTTTGCCTACTACGGTAAAACGTGACATTTTGGAGCAACACCTGTAAGATGGTCTCGCCATATACAGCGAAATACAATCTTTTGAAATGCAACGTTTCATGCTGATGCCACACCTGTGCACTGGCAAAGCCATCGCAGTTCTGACCCCAAAATAAGGAGATTGCAAAGGACCTAACCCAGATCCTGCACTCCACCTTTATTGACATTGCAGGGCATACCACCCACCCATTCTGGGTAACCGTGGACAGCGCGCCCCCCATTTGCACCCACTATGATGCGTTCGGCCATAAGTTGCATGCATGCCCCATCAAGGAGGGCGTCACATTCTAAGAGCACCCCTCAGCGGCCATGACCAGCGGAGAGGCGCACTACAAACCAACTGAAAGCACCAAGGAGGCTTTCCCGTGGGGAGCACAAGGCTGCTACCTATTGGTAAAGCCCATCTCCCCACAGGAGCGGAAGAAGGCCAAGCAGGCCCATAGGGCCGTGGCCAAGGAAACGGCCAAGGCCAACACCACCATCCTACACTCACAACGCCAGGAGGACATGGAGACCTTTGCGGCGGAAGCAACTCAGGAATCCATCACCCAATCAGATTGGGAGGACCATGCTGAATGGGCCACTCAATCCGAGGATCTGATGGAAGATTTGATCTCACCCAATCATTGCACCCAAGCCCCAGTTGAAACTGACTTGGGACCTATCCCAACTGAAAATTTTTTTTGCTCCGCTCAACAGTGCACCAAACTTATCCGCACCACAAAAAATTCATCTGACGTCAGGAAAACAAAAAGCGAAGGCAAAAGCCAACGTGACTCTTTCTGCAAAAATTAACAAAAACCCTGATAGCGTTGCCGCTAACACCCACGCTGCTGTGAAAGCCTGTGGGGACCTTGAAGAGGCTGGTGGGCCTGGGGGCCCACCCCCTCACACCTAAGGTGCGATGGGGGAAACCTTCACTCTAGGGACGCTGAATATCGCCAGACTCAAGGACTCCCCATCCCAGGCTAGGAAACTGAGTTTTTTACAACACAATTTACCCGTGGATATCCTGGCCATCCAGGAGTCCCACTGTCCACGAGGTTCCAAGGAAGCTTGGAAAACAATGCTCCTACCATCCCTATCCTTTTGGTCGAAGCACTGTGGGGTGCTAATTTGAGAAAACAATTTTTTCAAATTCACATCTTCAGAAACATTCCTAAATGGCCGCGTGCTCATTGTCACCTTCTCATGGGCCGATGTTGCACACACAATTGTCAATATTTATGCCCCAAACGGTGCACATGAGCGTCAGAAATTTTTTCTCATTGGTCAAATCCCTTCTGCTACCCCCCGATTCCTTCCTATTTGGCGACATGAACTGTTGGCTAACCTCACCAACAGACCGGTGGCCACCCTCACCCCATGCCCCACAGGGTCATGTAGAACTACGCGTTCTAAAAGCCACCCTTGGGTTAAGGGATGCGCTGCTGCGACATGCCCCACTGCCCAAAAACATGACGCGTCCCCACGTCCACAATGGCCAATTAAAATCTATGACCCACATCGACCTTATTCTAGTGCCAGCGAAATTCCAACCCCATATCTCCCACTTCAAAACAACGAAAATGGAATTCTCCGACCATCAACTGGTCTCAATAACATACCACTTACCTGTCACAGTTGCAAAGGCCCCACATTGATGCAAATTCTGCCCCCCTGAGCTCGCGTCGCCAGGATTTTCCACGTGGGTGGAAGAGGCAACTTTGGCAGAATCGTTTGTTGCACCATTTTGTGCAGACCCCATTTCCACATGGGCAACTTTCAAAGAAGACACCATCCGCCACTATCGCCATCTCTCCTCCAGACGCTCACGAGCCACATCGGCGGTTATATCGCGCGCTGGTGGAATTGGCCCACTTGGAGTCCAACATTCCAGCCACAGGATATAGCCCTGCATGGGGCCAGAAGTGGGCGGAGGCAGCCGCCCACCTCAACGCACTCGAAAGACAACACAAACATCAGGTTTATGTCCAATCATGGCCACATGCATCACTAAAGGTGACAAGTGCACCGCATACTTCTTCAAAAAAAAATTTTGCACCACGCCAGAGCGTGGCCTGCACACAGGTGAGAAGATCGGATAAATCCATTGCGGACACACCGGCCAAAGTGGCAATTGAAATGCAGAGATATTACTCCAAGTTATACCAAGCTGAACCAATTCAGCAGGCTGAAATGGCAGAATTTCTTGACCGAGCTCATATCTGCACCATTTTCTGATACCCAGAAATAATGAATTCAATTACTCCTTCAAATTATGGACAGCCATTCGCGGTGCGCCAAACTGAAAAAGCCCAGGCCCAGATGGCATTCCATATGAGTTCTACAAAAAATAATTTAAATATATATTCCCATTGCTGCTAGCCTCACTCAACCAAAGTCTGTTGGAAATGCGCCTCCTACCAGGAGAACATGAGGCCTTTACTGTCACACTCTTCAAGAAAGGGGATAGGACCATCTAGTACTAAATAAAAAAGAAAGGGGATAGGCTTAGCCAACTGGAGCCCCATTTCTCTAACAAACACAGACACCAAAATTTTAACCAAAATCATGGCTAACTGTTTAGGGACTGTAGCATCTGCCACCATCTCCCCAGAACAATTCGGTTTCATCCCCAGAAGGTCGATTTGGGATAACGTGCAATCTGTGGCTAATGTGTGTCAGTCCACAGCCTCTGGGTCACTTGTATTCTTGGACCAACAAAAGGCCTATGATAGAGTAAACTGGGAATACCTTAGGGCCTGCCTCCATCAATTCCGCCTACCCCCCGCTTCATTAACTGGGTGATGCTGCTCACAGAATCTGCAACAATGGCAGTGCATGGCCCAGGCTTCCTAACGGAAGTAGTCCGCCCCCAAAGGGGCCTGCGACAAGGGGACCCCCTCAGCCCACTCTTATACAACTTCAGCCTTGACCCACTACTGCGAAATGTGAATGCCCACCTCACTGGGGTCCATGTGCCAGGCCAAACCCCAGTCAAGATGATGGCATTTGCAGATGATTGCGTAGTGGGGGTGTCTAATAACAAAGATGCATGTACGCTTGAAGCCCTCATCCAGGAATATTCCCGGGTAAGCAACGCGGCACTGAACGCCTCCAAAACCGAAATCATCCTCCTTGGTCGGTTTCAGAATTGCTGGGCCCCAGCAAGTAGTTCCCAACCCGGCCCATCTGCTCGCCCATGTCCACGCCTTACTAACTCAACACACACCGCTCCACTGGTGCTCCCCTTTGTGCCACGTCCTACCATAGGACTGGTATGCCATCTGGGCGTGTGAATGGAGGCAGGTGGATACACGTAAGCAGTAATGGAGGGCTGTATACTGGACAACGTGGCGAAGCGAATTGCCTCTCTCAGAGCCCACCCTATTATCCTCACTGGCAGGGTTGTTCTTGCCAACTCTATGCTCCTATCCAAAGTCTGGTTCGGAGCCCACGCCATCCCCTTCTCCCCAAGCTTCTTCAAATCCCTGTATGCTTTGCTGCAAGGATGGCTTTGGTCAGGCCACCCTCCACCAGTACGGCTAGAGGTCATGTTTGGCCCTCATCATCATGGTGACATGGGCCTGCTTAACTTCAAAGCCCATGCCGCCAAGATCCTTGGCACCTGGATCGCAGCCGTCACTGCTCCTACACTCCCATCCCAACACTGGTCCCGCGCAGCCCGCTCCAACTTTTCCCGAGCCTTGGGCCTCAATAATCCATCAAAACCCCACTCCCTGATGAAATACCTCGCATCACACACATCGGCCTCAGGTCCTCACGGGACTAAAACCCACTACAAACGAATCCTACTCTCCATGCGAAGCACAGAGTGGAGAATTCGTATTAGTGGACATACAACCTGAAGAGGCCGCCCCTCTCCTCAGTTCACACAAGAGGTACAGGGGATACCCATCCATGATGGCGTGATCCCCATTCGACCCCATGTCCTATCCAGGGTGGACTACCTGGACATGATGGACATCCCTTATTCCCTTGAAACCCAAAAGACTATCTGGAAATATGCACACCATCCTCTGTTGCAGCCTCAAGTCCGCTCCCATGTGTGGCGCTGCCTGAGGCGGGTGTATCGTACAGCTGAGCGCTCTAACGCTTTACACTCATCCTGTGTCGTGTGTGGCCAGTATGGAACGCTGTTCCACCGCCTGAAGAAGTGCCCCACCTCTAAAGTGATATGGCGCGAAGTCCAACATCTGCTAGGCCAGGATCAAACGCATCCCTTCAGTCTGTCAAGAGATATGTTTGCTTCATCAATGGCCTCCCCCTCCCACCCTCCCTCCGTGCTCTGGTGGTTGCAATCGCCATGTGGACTATCCACACGATTGTCTTGGATGCCATCGCTGGCTCCATCCCCACCCTCCCAGAAGCTGTCCACAGATTTCGGTCTCATTTGGTGGACCACTTTCAAGTGTGGATGTTTGGATATCTCTCACCGCGTCGCCAACAGCTGGTCTCCTCCTGGTTCCCAGTCTGGTTCATCAAATTAGACCCCTTCCTCCACACGTGCTCAATAGTGGCTACGGCCCCTTCACACGTTCCCTCCCCCTCCCCATAAGTGGCGTTCCCGCTGGCAACAAGAGATAGCATCGCTTCTCTGGGGTGCCTCCCCTGGTACTAAGTTTTGGCTCGTCTGAGTCATATTTGGAAGTGTCCGTCCCATGGTCGGCCTTCCCCGCAATAAATTTAAATTTTACTTACTGCCATCCTGAGAGATGCTATAGTCTACAAATAAACATCATAAAGACCTAAAAACACTAGCTCAAAGTATATATTAAGCCAATTGAGATAATTTTCTAAGACCCTATATAAAATGGATATAGCAAACTATATAACCTGCTATTTGTAATTTTTTTACAAATTAATCTGATACATCCTTCCATGTGTCACACACCAAATCTTATTACCTTACAAAATAGCAACAATGCTAGCTTTGCCGCTTTTATCCCATTAAATTTTCAGTAATATTAAAAACAAAAAATGACCATATATTATCCTATACTGCAAGAATAAAAATTGATTTAATTTTACACCACTAAATCATTAATTTTGCTACACATTCTACTAAATTATAAAAAAGACCTTATTTTAGATGCAACATCTAAATTCATTAGAGTTAGGTTAGATTAAACAATGCTGAGGGCATGTAATTATATTACACTATTCATTATAAAACCAATGACATCATTATAGAAAGTTACAGAGCTTATGTAGTGAATAGCATTTTTTAGTAGAGATATATTGGTTTAATATATTCAGCAGTCCAAAAATTTGCATGTATCCTTAAAGTCAAATTTCACAGTGTATTGTTAAAAATCTTCTTACATCTTCAACATTGGTAACAATGAATATGAAGCGTAAAAGACATAATAATAGTGCTCCCACCCAATGAAAGATATAACATTTTTTATTCTCATATATTATAGATATATATTATTATCCCTCAGAATTGACTAAGATTTCTAAAAATATTGATATGGTAGTGCACTTTAAAAATTTTATATACAATTAAAGAGTGTGGTTAGCCTAGTGTGGTTCTTGCTACCACATAGGTCAGGTCAAATCCCATACTTATTATAGATAATATAGCTTTTCTTTCTCATAACAATCACTTTAGTTACTACAATTTGATTCAAACAGCAAATTTGGATAGTCACACACAGGAAAGCTGGGCGACTTTAATAACAAAAATAATACAACATGGGTGAGCGTTGTGGCAAGCGGTGCGCTTAATGGTGCAACTAAGGGCAAGAAACACCCTGGAGGGGGACCAGGAACACAATTTGCAAAGAAATTGCAAACTCAGACACCATCTGGGTTTATGGTATTTACTGTAAAGCACGTGCAATACATGTACATTCAATTCAATCAACCTTTGTCAAAGGTGGAACATGGGATCAGACTCTTCCTTAAGGATGAGTCACTGACCCTGTGGGAGAAAACATGTGAGGAACAGCCCTCACTTTTCCCTCACGCGGTGTACGTAGCCACCAACAACATGGGCTGTGGCTGGATTGATATTTATTTCAAAATAGCCAATGAAGCTAATGCAACAGCAAAAATCTGCGTGGAAATTGCCCTCCCTGAGGGCAAAAAAAATTGTGCGCACCATGTGCACCAGATGGAACAAAGCGAAAACTTTGTTCATCTCCTTTGATTCGCTCCACACCAACCTTCCTTATAAGGTAATTGAGGAGGAGCTCCGCAAAGGTCTTGTGGCCTATGGAGAAATACAACCACTCGAATTACAGTGATTTCGCTTAATGCCCAACCTGTGCATGGGCAAAGCTATCGCTGTAATCAACCCCTTCCCAGAAGTGGAAGAGGATTTATCCAGAATTCCCCGCGCAGCATAATTTCACTTCGCAGATGGGGGCCAGTTGGCTACATTCCGAGTTACACCAGAACGCGCACCACCCATTTGCAACCACTGTGGCTCACTGGGCCACAAGGAACATGCATGCCCTGTAAAAAGAGGGCTTAATTGAAAATTATTTTTGTGAAGAAGCTATGGATGAAGATAATGAAAACTTCGCCGAAAATGACTGATGGCCACCACCCATTCCGCTGGGGTGAAGATGAACTATACTCCATCATGGACCCAGTTACAAGTAAACAGCGTAAAGCAGCACAAAAAGCCCACAAGAGAGAAGTGGCTGAAGCGGCGGCACACGCGAAATCCGCCATTAACCACGGAAAAATTTAGGAGGATATTTCAGATATTAACCAAACCAACCATTCAGAACAATTTGCCCAGGTCAAAAATTTTCACAGTAACCAGATTGAGCCACAAAGCGTCATCAGTCATGCACATACTGAGGAACAATGCAACTGCAATTTGGGTGAAAATGTGGTGCACAATGCAACAAAATTGAACCAAAAAAATATTAAATCCAATCAACAACCCGCATCAAATCAACATGAGACCTGTGCAGGAAAAATTGATGCAGGTGTAAAAAACCGCAATTCCCTTGAATCATTGGATCAGATCAAGGTAACCAACAATGGCAGTGAAAAGGTTGGAGTACAGACGCGGAGCATGGCCAAAATGAGCCGCGGTGGGATAGGACCAGAGGGTCCTCCCAACCGCTCCTGAGGCGCCGCGGGCACCTCAGTGTCAATAAGGACGTTAAACATTGCGGGAGCCAGGGCTCATATGTCCCAAGCCAAAAAGCTGGCATTCCTGCAAAAACCTCTTGTAGACATCTTGGCCATCCAAGAAACCCACTGCCTACAAGGGGAAGAAGAATCCTGGTCAATCAGGGTCGCACCATCACAATCAGTATGGACGTCTCACTGTGGGGTGATAGTCCAAAACAACAAAAAATCTTAAAATTACAAATTCATCATCACACTTGTATGGTCAAGTCCTGGTAGCAACAATCACATGCCAAGATGAAATAATTTCGTTAGCATGTATCTACGCACTGTGCACTGCAACTGAGAAAATTTTTTTTGAAAAACTTTCTATTCTCACCCTCCCACCAGATATCATCATGTTAGGCGATTTCAACTGCTGGGATAACCCCAATACAGATTGATGGCCTAATCCCAGGGGATACCCACCTGGACACATTGAATATTACACAATGAAGGCATCTCTTGGCTTACAGGATGCTCTTCCCCCCAATTCACCAATCATTCCCCATATGACAAGACCCAACATACGTGAGGGACTGCTCATATTGATGAGTCGTATTGACCACATCCTCATCCCACAATCCCACCAATCAAGAATCTCCAAATTCACAACAAAAAGGATCATTTTTTCTGATAACCGATTAGTTACAGTGCAGTTAGCGCCAACCCAATCCCACACACAGGTGTCGCCTTGGAGAAAGCTTCACCCAGAAAATATAAAATTGCCCAAGATATCCAACTGGGTTGAAAACAAGGCTACAAACCCAAATTTCACAGCCCCATTCACTTTGGATCCCATTGAAACATGGGAAAATTTCAAAAAAGATTTAATCAACAAAAGCTAACATATTTTAAATTTTAAACTATTGCAGGGAAGGCTGACCATGGGATGGACACTTCCGAATATGACTCAGGAAAGATAAACTTAGTACCAGGGGAGGCACCCCAGAGAAGCGAGGCTATCTCTTGTTGCCAGCGGGAACGCCATTTATGGGGAGGGGGAGGGGATGTGTGAAGGGGCCGTAGCCAATATTGAGCACATGTGGAGGAAGGGGTCTGATTTGATGAACCAGACTGGGAACCAGGAGGAGACCAGCTGTCGGCGACGCGGTGGGAGATATCCAAAAATCTACACTTGAAAGTGGTCCACCAAATGAGACCGAAATCTGTGGACAGCTTCTGGGAGGGTGGGGATGGAGCCAGCGATGGCATCCAAGACAATCGTGTGGATAGTCCACATGGCGATTGCAACCACCAGAGCACGGAGGGAGGGTGGGAGGGGGAGGCCATTGATGAAGCAAACATATCTCTTGACAGACTGAAGGGATGCGTTTGATCCTGGCCTAGCAGATGTTGGACTTCGCGCCATATCACTTTAGAGGTGGGGCACTTCTCCAGGCGGTGGAACAGCGTTCCATACTGGCCACACACGACACAGGATGAGTGTAAAGCGTTAGAGCGCTCAGCTGTATGATACACCCGCCTCAGGCAGCGCCACACATGGGAGCGGACTAGAGGCTGCAACAGAGGATGGTGAGCGTATTTCCAGATAGTCTTTTGGGTCTCAGTGGAATAAGGGATGTCCATCATGTCCAGGTAGTCCACCCTGGATAGGACTTGGGGTCAAATGAGGATCACGCCATCATGGATGGGTAGCCCCTGTACCTCTTGTGTGAACTGAGGAGAGGGGTAGCCTCTTCAGGTTGTATGTCCACTAATACGAATTCTCCACTCTGTGCTTCGCATGGAGAGTAGGATTCGTTTGTAGTGGGTTTTAGTCCCGTGAGGACCTGAGGCCGATGTGTGTGATGCGAGGTATTTCATCAGGGAGTGGGGGTTTGATGGATTGTTGAGGCCCAAGGCTCGGGAGAAGTTGGAGCAGGCCGCGTGGGACCAGTGTTGGGATGGGAGTGTAGGAGCGGTGACAGCCGCGATCCAGGTGCCCAGGATCTTGGCAGCATGGGCTTAGAAGTCAAGCAGGACCATGCCACCTTGATGATGAGGGCCAAACATGACCTCTAGCCGTACTGGTGGAGGGCGGCCTGACCAAATCCATCCTTGCAGCAAAGCATACAGGGATTTGAAGAAGCTTGGGGAGAAGGGGATGGCGTGGGCTCCGAACCAGACTTTGGATAGGAGCATAGAGTTGGCAAGAACAACCCTGCCAGTGAGGATAATAGGGTGGGCTCTGAGAGAGACAATTCGCTTCGCCACGTTGTCCAGTATACAGCCCTCCATTACTGCTGACGTGTATCCACCTGCCTCAATCCACACGCCCAGATGGCATACCGGTCCTATGGTAGGACGTGGCACAAAGGGGAGCACCAGTGGAGCGGTGTGTGTTGAGTTAGTAAGGCGTGGACATGGGCGAGCAGATGGGCCGGGTTGGGAACTACTTGCTAGGGCCCAGCAATTCTGAAACCGACCAAGGAGGATGATTTCGGTTTTGGAGGCGTTCAGTGCCGCGTTGCTTACCTGGGAATATTCCTGGATGAGGGCTTCAAGCGTACATGCATCTTTGTTATTAGACACCCCCACTACGCAATCATCTGCAAATGCCAACATCTTGACTGGGGTTTGGCCTGGCACATGGACCCCAGTGAGGTGGGCATTCACAATTCGCAGTAGTGGGTCAAGGCTGAAGTTGTATAAGAGTGGGCTGAGAGGGTCCCCATGTCGCAGGCCCCTTTGAGGGCGGACTACTTCTGTTAGGAAGCCTGGGCCACGCACTGCGATTGTCGCAGATTCCGTGAGCACTATTACCCAGTCTATGAAGCGGGTGGGTAGGCGTAATTGATGGATGCAGGTCCTAAGATGTTCCCAGTTTAATCTATCATAGGCCTTTTGTTGGTCCAAGAATACAAGTGACCCAGAGGCTGTGGACTGACATACATTAGCCACAGATTGCACGTTATCCCAAATCGACCTTCTGGGGATGAAAACAAATTGTTCTGGGGAGTTGGTGGCAGATGCTACAGTCCCTAAACGGTTAGCCATGATTTTGGTTAAAATTCTGGCGTCTGTGTTTGTTAGAGAAATGGGGTGCCAGTTGGCTAAGTCAAGCTTATCCCCTTTCTTGAAGAGTGTGACAGTAAAGGCCTCATGTACTCCTGGTAGGAGGAGCGTTTCCAACAGGCTTTGGTTGAGTGAGGCTAGCAGCAATGGGGATATATATTTAAAATATTTTCGTGGAACTCATATGGAATGCCATCTGGGCCTGGGCATTTTCGGTTTGGCGCACCACAAATGGCTGTCCATAATTTGAAGGAGTAATTAAATTCATTATTTCCGGGTATCAGAAAACAGTGCAGATATGAGCTTGGTCAAGAAATTCCACCATTTCGGCTGGCTGAATTGGTTCAGCTCGATATAACTTGGAGTAATATTTTTGTGTTTCAATTGCCACTTCGGCCAGTGTGTCCATAATGGAATTAGCCAATCTTTGCACCTGTGTGCAGGCCACGCTCTGATGTGGTGCAAAATTTTTTAAAGAAGTATGCGGTGCACTTGTCACCTTTAGTGATGCATGTGGCCCTGTATTGGACACAAACTCGATGTTTGTGTTGCCTTTTGAGTGCGTTGAGGTGGGCGGCTGCCTCCGCCCACTTCTGGCCCCATGCGGGCTGTATCCTGAGGCTGGAATGTTGGACTCCAAGTGGGCCAATTCCACCAGCGCGCGTGAGATATCCACCAATGTGGCTCATGAGCGTCTGGAGGAGAGATGGCGATAGTGGTGGATGGTGTCCTCTTTGAAAGTTGCCCATGTGGAAATGGGGTCCGCACAAAACGGTGCAACAAACGATATCGCCAAAGTTGCCTCTTCCACCCACATGGAAAATCCTGGCGACGCGAGCTCAGGGGGCAGATTTTTCACCAATGTGGGGCCTTTGCAACTGTGACAGGTAAGTGGTATGTTATTGAGACCAGTTGGTTGTTGGAGAATTCCATTTTCGTTGTTTTGAAGTGGGAGATGTGGGGTTGGAATTTCGCCAGCATAAGAATAAGGTCGATGTGGGTCATGGACCTTAATTGGCCATTGTGGACGTGGGGATGCGTCATGTTATCAATCAGTGGGGCATGTTGCGGCAGCGCATCCATTAACCCATTGGTGGCTTTTAGAACGCGTAGTTCTATGTGACCCTGTGGGGCGTGGGGTGAGGGTGGCCACTGGTCTGTTGGTGAGGTTAGACAACAGTTCATGTCGCCAACTAGTAAAAAATCGGGGGGTAGCGGGAGGGATTTGACTGACGAGAAAAATTCCTGATGCTTGTGTGCACCGTTTGGGGCATAAATGTTGACAATTGTGTGCACAACGTCAGCCCACGAGAAGGTGACAATGAGCACTCAACCATTTAGGAATGTTTTTAAGGATGTGAATTGTAAAAATTATTTTTCTGAATTAGCACACCACAGTGCTTTGACCAAAAGGATAGGGATGGGAGGAGCATTGTTTTCCAAGATTCCTGCGGAACCTCATGGACAGTGGGACTCCTGGATGGCCAGGATATCCACGGGTAAATTGTGTTGTAAAAAACTCAGTTTCCTAGCCTGGGATGGGGAGGCCTTGAGTCTAGCAATGTTCAGCGTCCATAGAGTGAAGGTTTCCCCCATCACACCTTAGGTGCAAGGGGGTGGGCCCCCAGGCCCACCAGCCTCTTCAAGGTCCCCACGGGCTTTCACAGCAGTGCGGGTGTTAGCAGCAATGTTATTGTGGTTTTTGTTAATCTTTGCAGAAAGAGTCACATTGGCTTTGGCCTTCGCTTTTTGTTTTCCTGACGTCGGATGAATTTTTTGTGGTGTGGATAAGTTCAGTGCACCGTTGAGTGGGGCAAAAAATTTTTTTTCAGTTGAGATAGGTCCCAAGTCAGTTTTGACCGGAGCTTGGGTGCAGCGATTGGGTGAGATCAAATCTCCCATCAGATCCTCAGATTGAGTGGCCCGCTCAGCATGGGCTTCCCAATCTGATTGGGTGATGGAACCCTGAGTCACTTCCACCGTGAAGGTTTTCATGTCCTCCTGGCGTTTTGAGTGTGGGATGGTGGTGGTGGCCTTGGCCGCTTCCTTGGCCGCAGCCCTATGGGCCTGCTTGGCCTTCTTCCACTCCTGCGGGGAGATGGGCTTTACCAATAGGTAGCAGCCTTGTGCTCCACATGGGAAAGCCTCCTTGGTGCTTGCAGTTGTTTCGTAGTGCGCCTCTCTGCTGGCCATGGCCGCTGAGGGGTGCTCTTGGAATGTGACGCCCTCCTTGATGGGGCATGCATGCACCTTATGGCCGAACGCATCACAGTGGGTTCAAATGGGGGGCGCGCTGTCCACAGTTACCTGGAATGGGTGGGTGGTATGCCCTGCAATGTCAATAAAGGTGGAGTGCAGGATCTGGGTTAGGTCCTTTGCGATCTCCTCATTTGGGGTCAGAACTGCGATAGCTTTGCCAGTGCACAGGTGTGGCATCAGCGTGAAACGTTGCATTTCGAAAGATTGTATTTCGCTGTATATGGCGAGACCATCTTTCAGGTGTTGCTCCAAAATGTCACGTTTTACCGTAGTAGGCAAAAAAGTCAAACGTGAGGAAAATTTTGGTTTAATTTTGTCCATCTGGTGCATTTGGTTTCGATGACCTGTTGCCCTTTAGGGAGGTCAACCACTATGCACACAGATGTAGCCTCATCTGCTGCTATTTTGCTTTTAAAACCTAGGTCCAGCCAACTGTGCGACATGGTGTGAGGTGCAACGTACACCGCGGTCGGGAAAATTTTGTGTACATCTTCACAAAATTTTTCCCATAAGGCCATTTTTTGGATGTCCAGATACACACGGACTCCGAATTTCACCAATGAAAGTGGCTGGGAATGTGGCGTGTTGATGTACTGGTTGCATCATGCTTGCCACGCGAGTATCTCTGGGGAAATTGTGACCGCCAGTTTTTTGAGATTTTTTTCTATTCTGCCAGATTCTCCGGGGCGTTTTTGAACGTTAGAGGCCGCAGGCCTTACGCCTACTCCTCTTGCCTTGCTTGCCCAACTGCTCCCAGACATGGGTGCAAACTAATCTCCTCTGTGAGATTATCAAACTAGATTTAGTCTTGAATTGAATAGGTTGCAAAAGTGTTTGCAATGAGAAAGAAAAGTAAAACCTGACATATTGCATCACACAATTACACCGCGGACACAGCCACAATCAAGCGTACCTTGGCAGAACTAGACCACCTGGAAATAAATACTCCAAGATCTAGCTATAGCCCTAATTGGGGACGCAAATGGGCAGAAATTTCAGCCTGACTTAACAATCTCATCTTTAAATACCAACACAGAATCAAAGTATCAAACAAAGGTAAGTTCATCAAGGAAAGCGAAACCTGTTTGAAAAACTTTTTCCGCCAATTCCACTCCCGCAGAAACCAGCCCACATGCACACAGGTCTGCAATACCAACAGCACCATGGCAACTGACCCTGAGGAGGTCAAGACGGAAGTGCACTGCAATTACACCAAAAAATATCCCAATATGCCAACAGATCCACAAAAAATTAAAAAATTTATTCAAACTGCCAAAATACAAAATACACCACCAAATTACAATATACTATCTCTTATCACACGGGAGGAGCTTTGGGAAACAATTCGCGGTGCACCACGTAGGAAATGCCCAGGGCCTGATGGGATACCCTACGAATTGTACAAAAAATATTTCAAGTAATCGCCCCCCTCATATTGGCGTCAATGAACCAGAGTTTGTTGGAAACACGCCTATTACCAGGAAGCCATGAATCCTACGTTATAACCTTGTTTAAAAAGGGTGACAAGTTGGACCTGGCCAACTGGCGCCCAATTGCACTCTCCAACAATGACACAAAAATTCTATCAGCTAGATTAGGCGCAATTGCATCTGACGTCCTATCACCCAACCAGTTTGGGTTTATACCAGGGCGTTCAATCTGGAACAACATACACCCTGTTGCAAACATTTGCCAATCTAAAGCAACTAGTGCCCTGGTCTTCTTGGATCAGTAAAAAGGCGTATGACCGTGTTAGCTGGCCATACCTAAAAGAATGTCTACATGCCTTCAAACTCCCACCAAGATTCATAAAATGGGCGATGCTCCTAACAGAATCTGCAGCCATGGCTGTATGCGGCCCTGGATTCCTAACAAACAATATCAAACCACACAGAGGGCTCAAACAAGGGGATCCCCTTAGCCCACTGCTATACAATTTCAGCTTTGACCCGCTCCTCCGAGTAACTGACTCACGTCTCATAGGGATAATTGCACAAGGACAACCAACAGTCAAGATACTGGCCTTTGCATATGACTGCGTAGCAGGTATAGAAAATAATGAAGATGCCCGACAGCTGGAACACACTCTAGAGGAATACTCCAAGGTGAGCAATGCATCGCTCAACAAAAGGAAGACAGAAATCATCCTCTTAGGCAAATACACAAACAATTGGGCCACAACATCAGAACCTCACATCAACACTCGAAGAAAAACCCAGTTATTTTATTCTTTGCAACACCTCCCACCACCACTCCTGTCCGACACCTTGGAATCTGGCTAGAATCAGGGGGATATGCTAATGAGACAATGGAAAGTGACCTGTTACAACGGGTATCCAAACGCGTAGCCTCCCTCAAGGGGAGAGCCCCAGGACTAACAGGACGAGTTACAGTTGCTAACTCGCTCATCCTCCCAATACTGTGGTACCAGGCCCATGCGATAGCCTTCTCACCTACCTTTATAACCTCAATTCACGCGCTTATCCAGGGCTGGCTGTGGCCTGTCTCTCACACTCCTATACGGATGGAAACACTATTTGGCCCATGCTCAAGCGGAGGCATGGGACTAATAGATTTTGAGAGCCATGCCAATCACATCCTAGGTACCTGGATAAAGGAATATTTGCTCCAGACCTCCCGCAACAACATTGGTCCAGAGCAGCAAGGACTAACTTTGCACAGGCGCTCAAATTAAACAACCCACATAGTCCACCCAGACTACTTTCATACCTTGCCAAGCACCCTACTGCAACAGGTCCGCATGGAACCTCCCCTCATTTCAAACATATCCTCCAAACTATCCGCCATATGGGATGGACCATAGAGAACGTGGGTACTATACAGGGAAGGGGACGACCCAGCCCCCAATTCAAATTAAGAAACCCAGAAAACCACCCCCAGAGGGATATGCTCGCAACAACCCCAATCATAGCTAGGATAGAATACCTAGATATGCTGGACATTCCCTATGATTTAACCACACAGAAGGCAATGTGATAAAATGACTCACCACCCACTCCTACAGCCAAGGATAAGAGCAAACGCCTGGCGCTGTTTGAGAAGGACCTATAGGATGGCGGACTGCTCCAACTCCCTCCACAAAACATGTGCAGTATGTGGAGGGGAGGGATACCTACATCACCGCCTAGAAACATGCCCCCCAACCAAAGCTATATGGCAGAAAGTTGCACGCCTGCTCAAGATTCAAAACGAACAGGAATTCTCAATATCAAAGAGTATCTTCGCGCTTCTGATTGAGTCACCAATCCCATCTACCCTCCGCTCCCTAGTAATACCCATTGCAATGTGAAAAATACACACAATTGCATTAGATGCGTTCAAGGGCACAGTCCCAACCATTCATGGGATTATTAACAGATTTTATGTCCACTTACTAGAGCACTTCCAATCCTGGCTCTATGGATATATGAGACCAAGACAAAAAGCGCTCATAGAATCATGGTTCCCACTCTGGTTCCTCCACACAGACCCTTTCCTTCACACCTGCTCCATATCAGGGGAAACCCCCTCGGAGTAGTGCACCAACCCCCCATACCTGGCAGTCCCGCTGGCAACAGGGGTAACTTGAGTACCCTGGGGTGCCCAATTTTTATATTTCTTAGTTATTCTCTTAGTTTCACATATATTCGGTAATGTCTGTCCCCTGGTCGGCTTACCTCAGTTAAATAAAATATTATAGATAATATACTTTGATAAGGTATATCCCATTGTCAACAACCTCATAATGCTAATTTATATACTGTATCATGTCATTCCCCTTTAATAAGAGATTAACTATCATCAATATAAAGTATACTAACTTTAAATATTATAATAAGATCTGTTTACCAAGTGTAAGGTACTGATTTTTTAAAACGGACAAAATTTTATAAACTTCACCAGCATCATAAGATGTGATTGAGATATTGCCAATAAATGGATTCCTTATTGTTGAAAGAAATAAAGATTTCTCAAATTAAGAAGATATGCTAAGAACAACATTATACCCTAAATTCCTATAATCTGCTTTTCTTTTCTTTTGCTATCATTTATTAGTAAATGATTTTATTCAAAAAGAACATTTTTAAAACAAAACTAGGTGAGATGAGCATGTTTGTTAAGCTAGGAAAGGATTGGGTGAACATTGTAAATGGTAGTAGACCTTAATATGTACCGCTTAAAGGCATCAAACATACAGGAATAAATGAAAACCAAAGTAAAAATAGAAACCTAAGGTAGTTCACCCTACAAGTTTTGTGGACTTTCTAGTAAAATACTTAATATTACATGGAAATGTCCCACTCTCAACCGCTTTCATCAGTTGAACACAGGATCCATGTATTTTTGGGCACAGAGGCACTGGAAATGTGGTAAAAGTTTGGCGAAGCTCAGCCAAATTTTTTTGCAAGCTGTGTGCATGACAACAGACACTATCCGCCATGGTTGGCAGGGCCTTGGGTTTGAGACAACGGAGGAAGAAAACAAGGCTGAAAAGGTTAGAGTAGTTATTGACCTTTCTGAGGGTCAACATTTAATATTGACCAAATGTACACAATGGAAGGATCCAAAGACATATTTAGAACTTTTAATTGTATTGCAACAACATTGGCGCGCACAGTAGTCAAATACCATCTCTGGGAGGGTTCAGAATCCTCTGGAAAAATTAAACAATTAGAAATTCAAAGATTCCAGCTTATGCTGACCTTTAGCACAGGGAAGGCTAATACAATTATTTCCCAAACCCATAGGTAACGGATTAACTCACAAAAAATCCCTATATTACATCATTATTATTAATGGGAATAATCCCAATTATTCCATGTAACAGTGGAGAGTGCGACACCCCTGTGAAACCACTGCCAGGCCTTTGGGCACAAGATGCAT
This sequence comes from Massospora cicadina, assembly GCA_022478985.1. NCBI lineage: Eukaryota > Fungi > Entomophthoromycota > Entomophthoromycetes > Entomophthorales > Entomophthoraceae > Massospora > Massospora cicadina. The sequence goes on along the minus strand of JAKSZP010005518.1, from coordinate 62,189 downwards.
GTCTGTCCCATAAAAGAAAGCCTAAGAGAAATGGAGTTCTGTGAGGAAGAAATGGGCGAGGATGACTCAGAGTATGCAAAAAGCACTGATACCACACAAGCATTCAACTGGGAAGAATTTGAACAATATAAATTATTAACTCAATTTCCTGAAGGAGCGGAAATGGCTAAACAGGCTCACAAGTTTGCCGCAGACAAGGCAAAGACTTCAGTGGAATCATCCATCTCACCCAAAAAGATTTAGGAAGACATGGAAGAATTGATAACAATGATACAATCAAATTCACAGAAAACCAAGCAATTAATCCAAACAAACAGTATTTAGCAGAACCTTATTTGGAAGCAAATTCTTCAGCAGGGGTTTGGCACATCCACCAAAATTACAAATTTCAACCCAAACGTGATTGAAGATAACAATTGAATGCGTCAGACATAATTGTGCCCAACGAAATAACATTAGTTCACCGCAATAATAAATTGAAAGCCAAAAAAGGCAAGAAAAGAACAAAAATAGCAGTAGTAAAAGGGGCAGAATGTACCATTGCCTACTTATCATTAAGGCACCTGCAGCAAGGATGCAAAGGTGAGCAAAGAGGGTGAGTAAGTAGGGCTGAGGGGACCTGTTAACCACTCCTGAGGTGCATTGGGAATCTCAGTAGAGATAGGGATGCTAACATAGTGGGAGTCAAGGCCTTAGCTTCCAAGGTCAAGAAGTTGAGTCTCCTGCGCAACCTTATGTGGACATCCTGGAGGTTTAGGAAACCTATTGTTCACAGGGAAAAGAGGAGGCATGGGAAAACATGCTCCTTCCAACAATATCATTTTGGTTGCAGCGCTGTGGTAATATAGTACGTGTTAACCAAGATTTTAGATTCATCAATAAAAATTCATTTTTTGGATAGCTGCATACTATCCATCATCTTCTCATGGCATGAAGAGGTGCAAACAATAGCCAGCATGTATTCATCAACTGTGAAATGTAGCGTCAAGAAAGTTTCTATTGGCTTACTACCTAGTACTAAAAAAGAGAATTTATATTGGCTTTGACACTCCTATATCTTTCAGTAAACACTTTCATCATGGGAGACATGAAATGCTAGATTAACCCAAACACTGACTGATGGCCACACAAAACAGAGACACCACAAGGGCATGTGGAACAGCGCGTGTTAAAAGTCACCTTGGGCTTTTATGATCCTTTACCTAAATGGTCACCTCTCATGCAAAACATCAAATGCCCACATGTTCACAGCGCTAAACTTATTTTTATGTTGTTAATAAACTTAATACTCATGCCATAAATCTTCAGACACCAAAATTATAAATTTAAAGCTAAAAAATTGAAATCTCCGACCAAAGCTAGTTTAGGTGTCCTTCACACCAGCATGAACTATTATCCAAGCACTTAAGTGGTCTAGAATACGCCCAGAAATTTTATATAGCTCGGAATTTTACTCCTGAGTGAAAGAATATCTTCAACATGGGTATTCAAAACACCTTTTTGTTCAGACCCACTGATCACCTAGGAAAATTTCAATAAATCAATAGTACAACAGATCTGATGCAATGCATCAAGAAGATCCATAGCTGCTTTAGCCATCATCAAAACACCTTAGCCAAAATTGATCACATGGAAAACAATGTCTCATTCACAGGATACAGCCCTGGATGGGGACACAAAAGGAAGAGGATTACGCATAATTAAACACCTTGATAGCTACACCAATACCACGTTGGTGTTTAATACAAAGCAGAAAACTAAAAGATGGAAAAACTTGTTAAGGTTATTTTCATACTTATTATATGCACGAAAGAACATGGTATCCTTCACACAGGTCTGATGACAGGATATATCCATGGTGGAAACACTCAAGGAAGTCAAACCAAAGTACAGATGGTTTATGCAAATTTATATTAATCTGACCAGGTCAAACCAGCAAAAATTAAGAAATTCTTTGCTAATGTAGATATTGACACTGCAGCTCTAACAAATAATTTTTAACAGAATATTGCATGTAGAATTATGGGAATTGGTGCTTGATGCACCACGAGGGAATTTCCTTGGACCTGATGGGCTTCCCTTTGAATACATAAAAAACAATAACATTTATAATATTCTTTTAGTTTTCATGAATAAGCTTAATATGGAAACATGCTTTCTACCTGAAGATTAAGAAGCATCCAAAGTCTCTCTCTCAAAAAAAGATGATATAATAAACCTATCAGTTTGGTGCCCAATCTTCTAAACTAATACTGATACTAAAATATTCATTAAAATTATGATCAAACGATTAGGAAGTATTTCACTGATGTAATATCCCCATCACAATATGATTATTCCTCAAAAGATCCACATGTGTCAATATTTACACAGTTGCAAATGTCTGCCAATTTAAAGCCTCTGGAGCGCTCTTTTTTTAATATCAAAGGAAGCATATAACAAAGTGAACTGAAATTATCTCAGGACCTGCCTTCAGAAATTTAAACTCCCAAATAGATTTATAATGTGGGTGATGTTGTTCACAGAGTCAGCCACCATGGCTGTTCATAGAGCTGGTTTTCTAACTAGCCTAGTTTTTCTACAGAGGGGACTCAAACAAGAGGGCCCTCTAAGCCCTCCACTATATAATTCTAGTTTTGATACCCTAATCCAAAATATAAATGCCTTATCAATGGAATCAATGTCTATGGCCAACCACCAGTCAAAATGATGGCTTTTGCTGACGACTGTGTGGTAGGTATCTCCAGCAACCAGGATGCTCGCGTACATGAGAAAATAATACAATAATCCTCATCCATCAGCTTTGCAACATTTAATACTTGAAAACTGAAATTATACTCCTGGGGAAATATCAGACCCATTGGACGCCATCCACCTTGAGTCAATAGACAAAAACAATATCAAGACTCATCACCAGACCTAGGAGGCAAAATCACTAATCACCCCAGTAGAACTTCCCTTCACTACCAAGACGGCATCTGGACCTGTCCGCCATTTAAGGTAATATTAGAGGCAGGGGGTACGCCAAAACCATGATGGAAAAGAAACTCCTAGATAAAATAACAAAACACATTACCTTCTTGCATGGACATCATACAGTTCTAACTGGACGAGTTGTGATAACTAATTCCATTAAAATTTCAATTATATGGTTTAAGGCCCATGAAAATGCTTTTTCATTGTCCTTTTTTAACACAATATATGCCTTAATACAGGGATGGCTTTGGCCTGATTATAAAGCCCCTGTGCGCCTTAAAATTTTATTTGGCCCTAGAAGAAATGGGGGTATGAGGCTAATCAATTATGTAGAGCAAGCGGCCCATATCTAGAATCCTGGATAGCTTAGATGAATAGTCCAGATCTTCTATACATACATTGTGCTAGAGCTGCAAGATATGATTTTGCACAAACGCTCCAAATTAAAAATTTTAACCATCCAAACTCATTGATTAAGTATTTGGCATCTCACTCAACTGCTTCAGAACTGCATTGCACTTCTGTACACGATAAATGAATACTTTTATTCATGAGAAGACTAGAGAGGAAGATTTACATAATTGGCATGACCTGTCACCAAGTTCGCCCAGGGCTAACTCACAGACAAGAATTTAATGGATAAGTAGTTACACACAACATGAAAATCGAAACCCAAGTAGCATTGCCAGGATTGATTACCAGGACCTAATGGACATACCATACAGCCTGGAGACCAAAAGAATGGTCTGGAGATACACCCACCACTCAATACTACAACAAAGGATATGTGCACATGTATGTAGATGCATGTGGAGAGTGTATCATATGTCAGAACAATCAAATGCTGCATACTCCTCATGCACAATATGTGGCCAATAATGAAGCTTAGTACACCGCCTAGACAATGTCCAATATGGATAGTTATATGGAAAGAGGCCATGCGCCTATTCCGTCAAGGCAATGGACAATCATTCAGTTTAGCTATTAACTTGTTTTTTCTCAACATAAAGTCATATAATTATCCATCTTTTCGGGCATTAATAGTATCAATAGCACTATGGACAATCACACTAAAGTTATGGATTCATTTACAGGAACAAAGCCCACCCTCCAAGAAGTCATCAATCATTTTCACTACCTTACATTAGAACATTTTTAAGCTGGTTGTTTGAAACCATGACCTCACGCAACAGAAGGCTAAACAATTCATGGTTCCCCATATGGTTCCTAAATATTCACTCATCCTTCACTCATGCTGCATCCAAGTATAAGTAAAAATAATCCCTCACGTTGTCCTAAACCTGGCGGTCCTGGCTTAAAACAGGAGGGCTTTGAACCCTCTGAGGTGTCCTTTTTATTATTCATATTATTCTTATTTTTTCATCAATACATTGGAAGTGTACATCCCCTGGTTGACCTTCCCTGAATAAATCTATAAATTCTTATAATCTAGTCTTTTATTGTTATATAACTGGCCACTTATCTTTACAGAACTAATATCAAGATTTATCATCTAGAACTGATTTTTATGTGCAATTATTGTGTTTAGTATCACAGTTTATGTTAAGGGTTAATACCCAATGGAATATACACTAACTCATCTTAAGCTGGCCCACTAGCCAATTTATAACTTTTTTGGTAATTTTTTTGGCTTATTAATAAGCCTGACAACTATTAGTTAATTACAAATCAAATCTTCTTCCACCAAGCTGGATAGATCTTTAATTATGAGGATCAATAAAACTTTTTCTTTCTCACCTGACTAAGTTGCTTAATTGTATCTAAAAAAGCTATTCAAATGGCTTGTTTATAATGCTCATTATGACTCTATTTCATATTTAGTTACTATGCGATTGGCCAATTAGAGAACAGAAATCCTAAATTATAGCTAATAATTTAAGATGTTTTAGTTATAACTAGTGCCAATACAGTGATTGTTAAGGTAGCTTTGTTCAACTATAAATAAAAAAATACATCAGTGCGCTGATTGTATCTTGAAATTATGCCTAAGGTAGGCCCATGAATAAATAGTTGTGGTATAAGAGGCGTTGGTAGCAGAGCTGTGGGGTAGGTAAGAATTAAGATGATAATCTCAGGACCTGACAGGGCAATTAGTTTAACCATAAATAAAAATTACTTTACTCAGTTTTTCCCCTGCTTTTGTTAGTTAGGGGTAATAACTTTATTATTGGCATCCTGTTGTATCAGTTTACATAAAACCCTTGGGTGCATTTACATCAAATTCCAATAATACTCTTATTTCATTAGAAAAAAATTCGGAATCTTCATTATGTAATCATTTTATAATCATATGCTAATTAAAACAATGATTAAGTTTTTGACACGAAAAAGGAACATATACTTTTGGTTTTTTCATAATTGATTCTTAAATTATGAATTTACTGATAATATACTATACATTCAACTTATTTTTAATCACTATAGCAATGGCACAATATACTTGTTAGTACTTGAGACATACCCCATCATGGTAATATCTATGCTATTTGTACTATTTAACTTAGTGGTTTTGCCGCTATCTTTTTCCTTAACGAAAAATAGGGTTCACATATATGTGATAGATATCCTGAATCATACCTACAGACCAATCAACCTTGTAAAATTACGTTATTAATAAAAAACAAACTGTATTTTCTAGAGGCTATACAACTTCATACTGTTTCCTTGTTTTCAATAAAAAGATACTAAAACAAAGACTAGCCTGTCAGTCTGGATGAGTAGACACCAGAATATAAACCAGATTATAAGGAGTATACTTACCATAACACTTATAGTTTTAAGGGGTAGGATGAGTTTGGGTCTGATGACTTACAATGAGGGTTGCCAACACCCTCAAGTTTCATGAACTAATTAATATAATTGGTACTGGTCTATCAGTCAGAGTGCTTGAAAGCCCAGAAGAAAAACATGAATGCCAAGGGCATTGCTATCTGAGCGACTTGGTAAATAGGAGGGAGCTGAGAAAACAGGGGGTGACAGCTAGTTGCTACCATAACCATCAGCCTGACAAGTAACCAGTAAAGGCCCCTGAAGGACTGGAAGACTCAGAAATGGGGGACTTATTAGGTATAACAGAGGGTCCAAAATCTGCTATCAGTCACTATTGATAGATTAGGTGTGAGGTTCTAAAACCTCACTCAACGGAGTGATAAGATATCCATCAAGATTGGCACATCATTCTTCCTAAGAGCGCTTGCCACTGGAGTACCCCAATAGGTCTTATGTACAATACTACATTTGACATAGGTGGGAATCAGCGTGGTGAGAATATCCACCAGGGCCCAATATTAATGCAATCTGAGAAACATGATTTGGGGTTGCTGAGGCGGCGACTTATGATAAATTTAACAAAAGTATATTATTAGGTTGGGAAATGGAAGTTTAACATGGAACTAAAGATAAAGAATTGACTGACAACCGTACCAATGAGGGACGGTTGCCTTAAGGCCTAGGGGCATGAGGAATTAATAAAGAGTACAAATGAAGGATTTAAAAGTGCAAAAAAATTAGCAGAACAAAATCCTACAACTAACTCAGCGCAAATTGGCCTCCACTGACCATCTAACCCCTGCTTAAGTTTTGACACTAAACTTTTCCTCTCATCACAATTTCACTTGACTTGGAATCACTTTGTTAGGCGAGTGACTGTAAAGCACTCATGACCAAAGCGGGGGCCCTGTCCCACTGGGTATTGAATAGATTTTCTACATTCTCTTCACTGGGTTTGGTTCCCCAAAGCTATTTGGACTTTCTCCTTATCAGTGCAACCCAAATTTACCATTGTAGCTAGTTCCCCTGATTGCTTAAAATTCTTTGCCCCTTTGACAGTCTTTAACATCAGAGGTGGAGTGGTGCGTTCACCCTCGTCCTTAGGCCAGCATCCTTTTCCCACCACGACCTCTGCACACTTCCCTAAATCCCTTAAGAAGATCGCTCGTTCTTAAATATGGCTGGGAAGGAGGAACCCTCAAAGGGTAGGCCATTACCCACCATTTGTCCAACACGTGGGTGAGATTGCCCTGGGTGGCGAGGGGGAAGGCTGCCTTTTTTGGGCTTTTTGTGCAAAAAGGGAACACATTATAGATGAGAAATAAGGTGGCGCTCTCCCAAACTAACATTATCCTTTCTTCTTTGAAGAGGAAGAGCTCATTATTGGGGAGCTAGTTAGGTAATTGTTTTGTGGGATTTTGGGAGTTTAAATGTCATCAGCATGGCAAACATCTGGGGGTCCAGGGAGCATCTTGGCTGGAGATGTGGAAGGCTTCAACCATCCCAGAACAATTGGCACCGTTCTAGCCTGACCCAACTGTTTTCATAAGCTGGGAAACTTTTCTATGCCACTGGGTATTGAACTGAATGGCGTGACCGATAGAGATCCAAGATGCATTGACCTTTATCCCCTCTGACCCTTTTATAACAACTGGCTTAGGTTCCAACGGAATCGCCCTCTTAAATGGGGACAACTGCAATGCGTGGAACACAGGATGTTGCTTCCAATGGGCTGTAAGCTTCAGTCAAAACGCCCCGTTGCCCAGGTCTGCCTCCACCAGATGATGCCTAGAGCTTTTGCTCAGAAACTTATAGGAAGGCACCTGCATATGCAAGCGGTACTTATCCAGCATGACGTGCGAAACCATTGTAATATTTTATGCTTGGTGATGTTTCCAGAAAAATTTGCTTAAATTTGTTGTTAGCCTTGTTTAATGATTCTGAACAAGAGACTAGGTGCTGCGGATATGTTTAGCGTGGTCAGCAGTGGTCAGTACCACAGGACAAAGACATAACTCCACTGAGAACAAATGGTTGTACCCCAGTTTTACCTCATAGGGTGAGAACCCTGTTGACGCATGCATTTCGTTGTTATATGCAAACTGAGCAAGAAGTTGTCTGCTCAGGTGTCTTGAGCAGCTGTTGCATATCACCAAAGGTAATGTTTAATGACTTAAAATACCCACTCCGTTTGGACATCCTACTGAGGGCATTACACTGTTTAACAACATGGCACAATTTTTAAACTTGAAAGGATTTTGTTCCAAATTTGCGCATTGAAATGGTGCTCTCAATCACTTACAATCTCTTTCTGAAACCCAAACATCAATAATACATGGCTCATGAAGAGTTTGGCCGTCTCCTCAGAGGAAATGGAAGAAGAGCAGGGAATAAAAAGGCCTAACTTGGTAAAGCGATCCACTACTAACACAATGGAGGTAAACCCATTGAAGATGGGAAACTTTGGGAATGAAGTCGATGGACACTGAAAAAAAACCCTCCACCTGCTTCAGGAGGCTAAGGAGTCCGTTTTTCCTCAATCGGTCCAACCTGAACTATGTGCACATCAACAATTTGCGATCCAGGCTGGATTATCCTTTGACAGGCCTAACAATTTGTACGTCCACATAACAAGATCAAGTATTTTTTGTTGCCAGAGTGTCCTACTGCAGGGGTCATGGTGCAACTGGATAACCTTGTCGCAGAGGAGGGTAGAACTCACAAGCACAGCCTAAACTGAATTTGGCTTTCCATAAAAGAATAAAAGGGCCTCTTTTTGTATTGGGCATGCCAACTGATTTAATAAATCTAAACCCTCTTCACAAGCCTTCTGGCCTGTTAGGACCCTCAAAACCTGGGGCGTGTCCACACCCAATTCTGCCAACGTAATTGCAGGAATAAATAGCTAAAATTCAGGCTGGCAGGATAGCTGTGATTAGTTCTTTCTCATCAGCCTTCACCAAACACAACACAGGATTGCGACTCAGAAAGTAAGGGAGCACATCTAACGCTCCCTTATCAAATTCATACTTAAATTTTAATTACAAAGAAAACGATAGATCTTCACTTGATGGTGGGACAACTTCTTTGGCTTACAAAAGCATAAGAGGGCTCAGTAATCCATCCGCACAGTTACCTCGTTAAAGCGTCTTGCAGAAGATATTATCAATGGATCATAGTCACTGCCACGGCGGCCTTCTCCTTTTCATAGATGGCCCAGTCTGGTTCAGAAGAGGAAAAATTGGGGGGAAGGTAGGCCACATGGTATTCTAGCCCTTCATACACCATAAACAAAACTGTCCCCATTGCAGCGGATGAGGCGTCACATGCTACACTAAATGGCTGAGTGGGGTTAGCATGATTAAGGACTGGTGGAGACAAAAACACCTTCTTGACGGCCTCAAACGCCTGAAGGCAATCCTCTGTCCAACATATTGACATATTTTTCCTCTTCAGGGGATTTAGTGGTGAGGCTAGTTGTGAAAGGGCTGAGGAAATTTTTTTGTAATATGATGTGCCCAAGAAGCTCCGCTACTGCTTCTAGGTTGTGAGGGTAGGCGTTTGAGGATGGCCTCAATCTTGCTGGTGGTCTAGCGTAACCATCTTTCAATACTAGATTACCCTGGAAGGTGTTCTTTTCATGAAAGAGTCACACTTTGATGGTTTGACATAGAGTCCCGCCTTGTGCAGATTGGCCAGCACTGCCTCCAGATCTTTCTCGTGCTTCTAAGCGATTAAGAATAATAAGTATATTGTTGATATGGTCACTATGAAGGTGAACCTAAAGTTCCCCAGCACATTATCAAATCATCCGCTGTAATTTTAATTTAAATTTATTTTAGGCACTCTGGCCAGGGGACGGACATTACCAATTCAAAGCAATAAAGCCCGAAACTAATGGTTGATAAGACAAAATAAAATTAAATAAAACCTCCAAACAGATAGGGAGTGGAGTGCCACTAACCCACCATGGCAGAGGGGGAGGCAGGGTCAGGTGACTCTTCATTAGGCGCCGGCTTTGTGTCAGATGCATATCTTTTGTAGATACGTACAAAAGCTGAGTGCTGATGTGTCAGGGCATTGCCGTGGTGGGGTTGGCAGATGGTGAAATACTGGTTACTTATCCCATGGTTAGCTTGGAAGACATCCTCATTTAACTCTGCAACATGATGTTACTTATTGGATATGGGCATCTGGGAGTTGGGCCAAGCTATCAATTGTTTGCAGGTAATTTTAGAGGTTGGGTTAAATCTGCTTGGTCGCAACATGTATGACAGCGTTATTGGCATCAGCAGCCAATTTGGTTATTTCCTCCCATGATACTTTAGGGAAATCAGGAGGAAGTCAATTCTGCTTAGCAAAACTTTCTTTTACAGCTTGAAGTCACTTTTGAGCGATTTTAAATTTAGAGTTTTATTTATCCACAGCCGTCTGCCCAAACCTATTCTTTGATGTCCTTGACTCCGCCGCCTGCCACCCCAGTGTGGGGCAGCAGTGCACCCCCACCTAGCGCTTTCCGCCCCGCAGGCAAGCGCGTTTGGATGGGCTCAAACAGCCTGCCCACTGCTTCCAACCGTTTTGTCCCCCCACGGGACTTAGCGCTCCACCTGGCGCGCGTCCACCCTTCTCGCCCCCATCCTCTCTCCCTCCCTCGCTCTGCCATTCGCTATTGCCTTAGAGTGGACTATGGGCGTTTGTTCCCATATGCCGATAAGGCAATTATTGACCTAGCCACTGAGGCCTTTGCGCCAGCTGGCTTTATAGACTTCCGCCCTTTTAAGGGCTACTTTGACGTTGGGTTCCAATCTGAGGAGGATGCTGAAGCGGCAGCACAAACTCCTCTAATTTATAAAAAAACCCCATCCCCAAAACCTGTACTCACCTCCCTTCAGACACCACGCTGGTGGTATCCTTTGCAAATCTCCTATCCCAACTTCCACCCCAGGTTTTGTATGACCAGTTGGTCGCGGGGCTCATGGCTTATGGCAATCAGCCCAACCTCATCTTTGTCATTCCATCTGGTGTGGAGCGCCTTGCTGCTCCTCGGGCAACAGCCACCATCATCCCACACCACCCTACCATAGCCCAACAAATCCCACCCCACGCTAGTGTGGCTGCAGTGCCTGATCATTTCTTTTGGGCTCAGGTCAATAATGGTAGGCAGATTTTTTTCTGCTTTGGCCTTGACCATGCAAAAAGAGCGTGCCCTCAGGCCAAGTCCACTGCTGCGGCTTCTGAGCCTCCTTCTGGAGGTTCAGTATGGGGCGCTTTGCTGCCCCCTCCCACCCTCAAGTCTCATTCAGTGGGCCCACATGGAAAATCAGCCCCCCCAAAACCTCCAGCCTCACTCTCCCACCTAAATCTACCCCAGCCAATCAGAGCAATGCTTAGACCACCATTGGCACCCAAGCAGCTGCCTATTCGCCCAATCCCACCCAACCAAATTCGAACGCCACTATTCCATTGAACCAAAATCCATGGGATCTATTGGCTGAAACTGACGAATCAGGTAATGTCCTCATTAGTAAGCATACAGGTCAACCTCTCTGCCAAGGCGATTATGGTTGGGAGGAATTTTTCCTTCCTGACTTTGATGAAACCCCTATCCCTCGCCATTTCGTTCCTCTGCCCAATACAGCCCCCTTCCAAAGTGATCACCAGCTCGCCTTGGCTGCGGTGGCCTCTCCTCACTGCCCAAAACTACGCACCGCGGTTGCCCAGTCAGTAACTCAGCTCCAGCATGGCCTGCCCACCCTCTTCTCCCCCCCGACTTCCCTGAATCTCCCTGCAGTGACATCTCAAAACTATTTGATGATGCTGAAATTTCTGTTATGAATGTCGCAACGATTGCTTCATTCAACCCCTCAGCCAAAATCACCCGCCACAGTATCTCCCTTTTCACCCAACTTCCTGAAGCCCGCAAAGAAGCTGAAGCTCTTCGCAGCTTTTGTTGAAACACTTTCCCATCATTATCTTGATGCAGAAGCGGAAAACTCCTACTACGCTGACCTCAACCCCCACTATGTGGATGCCCCAACACCCTGGCTCTCTGCTCTGATCCAGTACTGTAACCAACATCCCATGATCGAGGTGGGTCTTTCTGAAAACCAACCCCCTGACCCCTCCTCACCCTCTGCCATGGTGGGTTAGCAGTTTCTGCTTCCCACCTGGTTAGTAGTTTTGTTTTGTCGTTTTGAGTGTTGTGTAAAGTACTATCCATCCCCTGGTCGGCATACCTCAAATAAATTGAATAAATCGAGTTTAAGTAAAAAAATCGATTCTGCTTAGCCCTTCATTGAATTGACTAACTGATTGGGCCACTGCTTTGTGAAGGTGGAGGCTATGGGGCGAGGCCACCACTGCTAATAAAAGCCGGTGGCTTTTTGGAAGGGGATGGCATTTGTTTTATGAAAGTATCATCTGTGGAAGAGGGTTTTAACAATTTTAGAATTATAAAATTCAGTCCAATAATATTCATATTCAGGCCATATTCACCGTATTCATCATCCTCATTCATAAAAACTTTTCTTTCTCGTTGCAAACACTTTTGCAACCTATTCAATTCAAGACTAAATCTAATTTGATATTCTCATAGAGGGGATTAGTCTGCGCCCATGTCTGGGAGCAGTTGGGCAAGCAAGGCAAGAGGAGCAGGTGGAAGGCCCATGGCCTCTAACGTTTGAAAACGCCCCGGAGAATCTGGCAGAATAGAAAAAAAAATCTAAAAAAACTGGCGGTCACAATTGCCCAGAGATACTCGCGTGGCAAGCACAATGCAACCAGTACATCAACACGCCACACTCCCAGCCACTTTCATTGGTGGAATTTGGAGTCCGTGTGTATCTGGACATTCAAAAAACGGCCTTATGGGAAAATTTTGTGAAGATGCACACAAAATTTTCCCAACCGCAGTGTATGTTGCACCTCACTCCATGTCATGCGGTTGGATGGACCTAGGTTTCGAAAGCAAAATAGCAGCAGATGAGGCTGCAGCAGTGCGCATAGTGGTCAACCTCCCCAAAGGGCAATGGGTCGTCGAAACCAAATGCACCAGATGGACAAAATCAAACCAAATTTTCCTCACGTTTGACTTTTTGCCTACTACGGTAAAACGTGATATTTTGGAGCAACACCTGAAAGATGGTCTCGCCATATACAGCAAAATACAATCTTTCGAAATGCAACATTTCACGCTGATGCCACACCTGTGCAGTGGCAAAGCCATCGCAGTTCTGACCCCAACTGAGGAGATTGCATAGAACCTAACCCAGATCCCGCACTCCATCTTTATTGACATTGCAGGGCATACCACCCAACCATTCTTAAAACTGTGGACAGCGCGCCCCCATTTGCACCCACTGTGATGCGTTCGGCCATAAGGTGCATGCATGCCCCATCAAGGAGGGCGTCACATTCCAAGAGCACCCCTCAGCGGCCAAGGCCAGCGGAGAGGCGCACTATGAACCAACTGCAAGCACCAAGGAGGATTTCCCGTGGGGAGCACAAGGCTGCTACCTATTGGTAAAGCCCATCTCCCCGCAGGAGTGGAAGAAGGCCAAGCAGGCCTGTAGGGCCGCTGCCAAGGAAGCGGCCAAGGCCACCACCACCATCATCCCACACTCACAACGCCAGGAGGAAATGGAGACCTTCACGGCGGAAGCAACTCAGGAATCCATCACCTAATCAGATTGGGAGGCCCATGCCGAGTGGGCCACTCAATCTGAGGATCTGATGGGAGATTTGATCTCACCCAATCGCTGCACCCAAGCTCCAGTCAAAACTGACTTGGGACCTATCCCAACTGAAAAAAAAAATTTTCCACGCTTGACAGTGCACCGAACTTATCCACACTGCAAAAATTCATCCAATGTCAGGAAAACAAAAAGTGAAGGCCAAAGCCAATAGACTCTTTCCGCAAAAATTAACAAAAACCCTGATAGCGTTGCTGCTAACACCCGCGCTGCTGTGAAAGCCCATGGGGAACTTGAAGAGGCTGGTGGGCCTGGGGGCTCACCCCTCACACCTAAGGTGTGAAGGGGAAACCTTCACTCTAGGGACGCTGAATATCGCTGGACTCAAGGCCTCCCCGTCACAGGCTAGGAAACTGAGTTTTTTACAAAACAATTTACCTGTGGATATCCTGGCCATCCAGGAGTCCCACTGTCCACAAGGTTCTGAGGAAGCTTGGAAAACAATGCTCCTACCATCCCTATCCTTTTGGTCGAAGCACTATGGGGTGCTAATTCAGAAAAACAATTTTTTCAAATTAACATCCTCAGAAACATTCCTAGTTGGCTGAGTGCTCATTGTCACCTTTTCGTGGGCTGACGTTACACACACAATCGTCAACATTTACACCCCAAACAGTGCATACGAGCGTCAGGAATTTTTCTCGTTGGAAAAATTCTCCTGCTACCCCCAATTCTTTCCTAGTTAACGACATGAACTGTTGGCTAACCTCACCAACACACCGGTAGCCGCCCTCACCCCAAGCCCTACAGGGTCATGTAGAACTGCGCGTTCTAAAAGCCACCCTTGGGTTAATGGATGCGCTGCCATGACATGCCCCACTGCTCAGAAACATGACGCGTCCCCACATCACAACAGCCAATTAAGGTCCATGACCTGCATCGACCTTATTCTAATGCTGGCGAAATTCCAACCCCACATCTCCCACTTCAAAACAACGAAAATAGAATTCTCTGACCACTGACTGGTCTCGATAAACATACCACTTACCCGTCACAGTTGCAAAGGCCCCACATTGGTGCAAAATCCGCCCCCCGAGCTCGCGTCACCAGGATTTTCCATGTGGGTGGAAGAGGCAACTATGGCAAAATCATTTGTTGCACCGTTTTGTGCAGACCCCATTTCCACATGGGCAACTTTCAAAGAAGACACCATCTGCCACTATCGCCATTTCCCCTCCAGGCGCTCACGAGCCACATCAGCAGTTATCTCATGCGCGCTGGCAGAATTGGCCCACTTGGAGTCCAACATTCCAGCCACAGGATATAGCCCTGCATGGGGCCAGAAGTGGGCAGAGGCAGCCACCCACCTCAACGCACTCAAAAGGCAACACAAACATCGGGTTTTGTCCAATACAGGGCCACATGTATCACTAAAGGCAACAAGTGCACCGCATACTTCTTTAAAAAAATTTCGCACCATGCCAGAGTGTGGCCTGCACACAGGTGTGAAGATCAGATAATATTGTGGACACACCGGCCAAAGTATCAATTGAAATGCAAAGATATTACTCCGAGTTATACTGAGCTGAACCAATTCAGCCAGCTGAAATGGTAAAATTCTCGACTGAGCTCATATCAGAACCATTTTCTGATACCCGGAAATAATGAATTTAATTACTACAAACGAATGATGGACAGCCATTTGTGGTGCGCCAAACCGAAAATGCCCAGGCCCAGATGGCATTCCATATGAGTCTTACAAAAATATTTTAAATATATATCCCCATTGCTGCTAGCCTCACTCAACCAAAGCCTGTTGAAACGCGCCTCAGTCCAGGAGGACATGAGGCCTTTACTGCCACACTCTTCAAGAAAGGGGATAGGCTAGACTTAGCCAACTGGCGCCCCTTTTCTCTAACAAACACAGACGCCAAAATTTTAACCAAAATCATGGCTAACTGTTTAGGGACTGTAGCATCTGCCACCATCTCCCCAGAACAATTTGGTTTCATCCCCAGAAGGTCGATTTGGGATAACGTGCACTCTGTGGCTAATATGTGTCAGTCCACAGCCTCTGGGGCACTTGTATTCTTGGACCAACAAAAGGCCTATGATAGAGTAAACTGGGAATACCTAAGGGCATGCCTCCATCAAGCTTTGCCTACCCCCCCCGCTTCATAACTGGGTGATGCTGCTCACGGAATCTGCAACAATGGCAGTGCGTGGCCCAGGCTTCCTAACAGAAGTAGTCCGCCCTCAAAGGGGCCTGCGACAAGGGGACCCTCTCAGCCCACTCTTATACAACTTCAGCCTTGACTTACTACTACGAAATGTGAATGCCCACCTCACTGGGGTCCATGTGCCAGGCAAAACCCCAGTCAAGATGATTGCATTTGCAGATGATTGCATGGTGGGGGTGTCTAATAACAAAGATGCACGCGCGCTTGAAGCCCTCATTCAGGAATATTCCCGGGTAAGCAACGCGGCACTGAACGCCTCCAAAACCGAAATCATCCTCCTTGGTCAGTTTAGAACTGCTGGGCCCCAGCAAGTAGTTCCCAACCCAGCCCATCTGCTCGCCCACGTCCACGCCTTACTAACTCAACACACACCGCTCCACTGGTGCTCCCCTTCGTGCCACGTCCTACCATAGGACCGGTGCGCCATCTGGGCGTGTGGATGGAGGCAGGCGGATATGTGTCAGCAGTAATGGAGTGCCATATACTGGACAACGTGACGAAGCGAATTGCCTCTCTCAGAGCCCACCCTACTACCCTCACTGGCAGGGTTGTTCTTGCCAACTCTATGCTCCTATCCAAAGTCTGGTTTGGAGCCCACGCCATCCCCTTCTCCTCAAGCTTCTTCAAATCCCTGTATGCTTTGCTACAAGGATGGCTTTGGTCAGGCCGCCCTCCACCAGTATGGCTAGAGGTCATGTTTGGCCCTCATCATCATGGTGGCATGGGCCTGCTTGACTTCAAAGCCCATGCTGCCAAGATCCTGGGCACCTGGATCGCGGCTGTCACTGCTCCTACACTCCCATCCCAACACTGGTCCCACGCGGCCTGCTCCAACTTCTCCCAAGCCTTGGGCCTCAACAATCCATCAAACCCCCACTCAATGATGAAATACCTCGCATCACACACATCAGCCACAGGTCCTCACGGGACTAAAACCCACTACAAACGAATCCTACTCTCCATGCGAAGTTAGAGTGGAGAATTCATATTAGTGGACATACAACCCAAAGAGGCCGCCCCTCCCCTCTGTTCACACAAGAGGTACAGGGGCTACCCATCCATGATGGCGTGATCCCCATTCGACCCCAAGTCCTATCCAGGGTAAACTACCTGGACATGATGGACATCCTTATTCCACTGAGACCCAAAAGACTATCTGGAAATACGCACACCATCCTCTGTTGCAGCCTCAAGTCCGCTCCCATGTGTGGCGCTGCCTGAGGCGGGTGTATCGTACAGCTGAGCGCTCTAACGCTTTACACTCATCCTGTGTCATGTGTGGCCAGTATGGAACGCTGTTCCACCGCCTGGAGAAGTGCCCCACCTCTAAAGTGATATGGCGCGAAGTCCAACGTCTGCTAGGCCAGGATCAAACGCATCCCTTCAGTCTGTCAAGAGATATGTTTGCTTCATCAATGGCCTCCCCCTCCCACCCTCCCTCTGTGCTCTTGTGGTTGCAATTGCCATGTGGACTATCCACACGATTGTCTTGGATGCCATCGCTGGCTCCATCCCCAACCTACCTGAAGCTGTCCACAGATTCCGGTCTCATCTGGTGGACCACTTTCAAGCATGGATGTTTGGATATCTCCCACCGCGTCGCCGACAGCTGGTCTCCTCCTGGTTCCCAGTCTGGTTCATCAAATCAGACCCCTTCCTCCACACGTGCTTAATAGTGGCTACGGCCCCTTCACACGTTCCCTCCCCCTCCTCATAAGTGGCGTTCCCGCTGGCAACAAGAGATAGCATCGCGTCTCTGGGGTGCCTCCCCTGGTACTAAGTTTTGTCTCGTCTGAGTCATATTCAGAAGTGTCCATCCCATGGTCGGCCTTCCCCGCAATCAATTCAAAAATCATCCTCATTCATGATCATTTTCCCTGATTCATTGACCTCATCCAATAGGTCTAAAGGACTTTGGTTTACGAGAATAGTGGATACATGATTTGAGTGAGTGGTATCAATTAAATGGGTGGGTGTTTTTGGCACGAATGGTGGTCAAGGCCTGACTCTGATTGGTCAGGTTGAGCCCCAGGTGGTGAGTGTGGCTGGATGTTATGGCTGGTGCCTTCCCACTCTGGCCCATCGTGAGAAATGTTGGGTAGGAGGGGGCATTAAAACGCCTCATTCAGATTCCGCTGAAAAGGGTTCTGACATAGTAACAGGTGATTTAGCATGAGGGCATGACTTTTTAGTGTGTTTAAGCTCAAAAAAGAGTGGGAAAATCTGTCAATTGTTACTGACATGAACCTAGTAGAAATGCTCCAGTGCCGTAGCAATTTAAGCATGTGGGGATTTGATGGACAATTGTAGATTGATTTTGGATGATGGTCTAGTGGCTTGAGGGGAAGCAAGGCGCTCCGCACAAGAAGGAACTGTGAATATAAGGTTGAGCTGAGTACCATAAGCCAAAAGCCCCAACATCAACAATTCTTACAAAATTTGGGGTGAGAGATTTGAGGGGAGATTGGCAAACGGCACCATCAATGTGGTATCATCAGGGAGACGAGTTTGGGTAGTGGGGGACTGGGGTACTTTTATAATTTAGAGGGGCCAACGCTGCTGCTGCAGCGTCCTCATCTGTATGGAAACATATATTGAAATAGGCTTTAAAAGGGCGGAAATTGATAAAGCCAGCTGGCGCGAAAGCAGCGGTAGAAAGTTCAATTATTGCTTTCTGGAATATAGGAATAAACGCCCATAGTCGACACAGAGGCAAAATCAAATAGTAGATCTAGGGAGGGCGAGAGGATGGGGGCAAGTCAGGTGGATGCATGCAATGTGGAACGCTAAGTCCTGTGGAGGGACAAAACGGCCCATAGATTTTGGCAGACTATTCAAGCCCATCTGAATGCATTTACCTGATGGGTGGAAAACGCTGGGAGGTGGATTACCACTGCCACACTGAAGCAGGCGGCAAATCTGAGGACATCAATTTTGATAATGGACGTGGTCATATGGCTGTAGATACTTCAACCTTTTTTTAAAATCCCTCAAAAGTGAGATTGACATCCGCTGGAATGTAGTGAGAGCATTCTTCCAGCCAAACGGCATCTCCTAAAACTGAAATATGTCTCTTTTTAGTCTAAATGTGGTAAGCCATTCTTTGCGCTTAACACTTGAATTTGATATATGTCATTTACGAGGTCATGTTTAGAAGACACCAGGGACTTTTCAATTGCCTGGTTGATCGTTCAAATGAGGTGGAGGGAAAAGGAATTGTGTTTGGTGATATTTTAAGATGATAATTGTCAATGCAGGGTCATAGCATCCCGTCAGTCTTCTGAGCGAAAACAATAGGTGAGACAATAGGGGACGTTTCCTTAAATACCCACCTCTTCTTGAGCATATCGTCCAACCATACTTACAAAGCCTTGTCCTCCTCCTCCATGTAAGTATAAAGCGGACAGTTGATATTGATCATGACTACTGTCAATTGGAACGCTGAATCATGTTCAGAGTGTGGCGGAAGAAAATTCTCTTTTTCCAAATCAAATATTTCTAGTATGCCACTAAGGCTGGGAAAAATTAGGGAGAAGGACCACGGGAGAAGCGAGCGTCCTTAAAGAGTTATGGCCCCATGTCATGGTAAGAACGTTAAAAAGGGGAAACTCGCCTCACACCTGGATATTTACAAAATATGTAATGTTAATTCTAAGTGTGTCTTCACATACTGGCGTCGCCACCAGCCCACCCACAGAATAACTAAGAATAGAAGGTTGGTATCTATCACAAATTAAACACAGAAACTGAACTGATGCACCAAGAAGCCATCGGCCATCACGCATACAGGATGACATTAGAGCAGATGACGCCTTAGCACCAACGCCCCTACATCCAAAGAAACTTAAGCTTCTTTGCCAGCTTCAAACCATGAATTCCCCGCCGCACCCCTGTCAACCAAGGCTTTAAATGATACTCAGTGCACACCCATAAGATTTTCAATGGTAGCAAAAATTTGAGCAAAATCTTGTTTATTGGAAAAGGCGCATGATTCCAGCGGCTGGGTGTCAACAATCATTGTGTCAGAAGAGAAACAGGGTCAGTTAGGAAGTTGGAACCCAGACCAGTATACTGCTTCACAATTTCATTGCGCTGAGCGCTTGCCAAATGGGAGTACAATGATTTTATGAACATTTGCTTAATTGCAGGGGGCGCCTCACCTATGGGAGCCAAAGTGGGTCAGACCCACCCTTGGGGATGGGTAGCACCACACCTTATTCAAAGCCCTTCACTTAAATTCCAGTAGTGTGGGTAGGACTGAGACTTAAGTGACCCCCAGGATATGCTTATGGATTTATATGAGCCCAAGGCCAGGGGACACCCAGTGGAGTGTGGCACCAATTGAAATCGGCTTTATTGCACATTTGGTCCACCGTCTCCACTGGTGTGGACCAAATGGTATGGGTAGCAGATGCAAGATCTAAGAAATAGCGGAATGCTGCCATAGTGACATCCAGTGGAAGGCCAATATAGGGACATGTTCATGGAAAGCTTCTACAGATGGAATAGAATATCCTCATCTGCACACAGGGGGAAAATAATTGAAGAAAAAAGAGCTAATATTACCACCAGTGCCTGCAACGCCGATGATACCAGTGCGATCAGGGGAGTTGCAACCCCGGCCTGGTTGGCTGAGTGCAGGATACCCCACATCCTATGGAGGGTATTCACTTCAACTGTGTTAAAAAGGCCACACTCTGTTATAAATATGTCTTGGTAGAGAAAAATCGCCAGGGAATTTGAGCATTGTACTTGAAGCTCAACAAGAGCGTCAAGCACATGTTTGGCAACCTTGATGGATGGAGATAATGAGCTACACCCCCATGGTTGGGATAAAACCAAGGATTGAATTTCTGGGACAGCTCGGTTGGTGAGAAACACCCCCACCGCCACCTGGGAGCAATGTATAAATAGGACAGCTGACCAAATGAACAGAACGAGGAAAAGCGCCAACTAAAAGCTCATTTAATAAATGAAAATATTGCTTTAACCAACTAAAACAGCAGGGCAGAAATGGCGGAAACTGTCAGTCAATTATGTTATGAAGCTGGCAGAGAAAATTTGAGACTGGGCAGCTAGTTGGGGTCCGTGAGAGCCCTGAAACAAACTATGATACCAAGGGCATTGCCATCCGAGCAAATTGATATATAGGAGGGAGCTGAGCAAACAGGGGGAAACGGTTAGAAGCCGCCATACCCATCTACCTGATAAGAAACCAAATGACGGCCCCTGAAGGCCTGGAAGACTCAGAAATGAGGGACTTATCAGGTATAACAGAGGGTCCAAAATCTGCTATCAGCCACTATTGATAGATCATGTGCGAGGTCCCAAAACCTTACTCAACGGGGAGAAAAGATCTCCATCTATATCTGCACATCATTCTTCCCAAGAGCGTTTGCCACTGGAGTATCCAATAAGTCCCACATTAATACTACATTTGAAAAAGGTGGGGAGCAGCATGGTGAGAAAGGCCACTAGGGCACAATTGTGACACAACCTGAGAAACATGGGTTATAGTTTCTGAGGCGGCACATCTGAAAAATTCATTAATAGTAAATTTTAGGGTTGGGATATGGTATTTTATTGGAAAAAATATAAGGAGTTAGACTGAAAACTGTAACTGCAAGGGGATATTAACAAAGGCCTAGAGTCTTGAGGAATAGGTGAAAATGCATGAACAAAGGAGTTATGACTCATCCAATTTTGGCGAAACAAAATCTTCTAAATTACTTGACAAAAATCGGCCATCCGCTGGCCATTTGACTACCACTCCTTACTTGCCACTAAACTGTTCCTCCCAACGCAATTTCTCTTGGCTTGGCATCACTTCACTGGTGGGCGACTGGAAGTGCACATGGCCAGGGCACAGGGGCCCTGTCCCGCTGGGTATCAAATAAATTACCCACATTTGAACTCACTGGGTTAGGTTCACCCAAAGTATTCAGATTTTTCATCATATCAGCGCAACACAAAAATACCATAGGAGCTAATTCCCCCAATTTTTTATGTAACTTTGCCCCTTTAATGGACCCCAACATTGGAGCTGAAGTGACGCGTTCTCCTCGTCCTTTGAATGGTACTTTTTTCCCACCATGACCTCTACACACACTTGCCAAATTCACTTGATAATCTCTCTCATGGTTAAATATGTTGGGGAAGGAGGAACCCCAAAGATTAGAATGTCATCCACCATTCATCCCCGTGTGGGCAAGATCGCCCTGGGTGGTGAGAGGGTCGGCTGCCTTTTTTGAACCCTTTTATGTGCAAATGTGGAACGCCTTAAAGTTAGCATAGGGGACGCTCTTCATATATACACCAAGAGGATTTAAACAGTGATGGTAGCTGCGATCAAGGATCCTGGAGAGGTAGACTTCACAGGCACAGACTGAAACTTGGGAGAATTTCTCGCAGCAGGGGAGAAAATCTTTTGAAAAAGCTACAAATTGTCACACTATGGATTTTTGATTATGTTTGTATTCAGTTTATCATGTCAGATCACTATATAAATTTTGTGCTAAATTATAATTTATTATCCACAACTCGCCATATAGTGATTTTCATATCATCAGATTGATGGTCTGCACCTTGGACAGGGGAGTTAGACAGATCCTAATTTGACCTAAGGGTTTAGCACACCCAAACCTACTTGGGATGGGCTCACCTCAACCTGCAACAAGATGGAGGGCTAGGAGGGCGATTCTAACCCCAAGTTTAACCTGCACAAATTTTTTGTTTAAACTTGACTTAAACCCTTAAGTGGTACTCTAACCTCATTTTGTTATATTTTGACATTAAAGGGTGCAACAACCTACCTTCTGGCGGTGACCACTATCCACCCCTAATTTCTTACAGAGCTATTGAATCCTTCTCACCAATTTTTGGCGGTAGAAAGGATAAAAAGGGGAAACCTCAAATGGTATAGGATGTATACTATCGCTTATTCACAGAATGAGCTAAATTCGCCCTTGTCTTTGAGGAGAGCGGAAGCCTTCTAAGACCCTTTCCTGATTCAGTGATTTAATCTTTTTCTTTCTAGGCAAAAAGTTTTTGTTCCCTAAGAATTAAATTATCCCTCCCATTTTAAACATAGGGGAGCTCCATCTTCAGGAACTTGAGTAAGTACATAGTTCATGTGCACTTTCAGTAACTTGATGGCTATGAGAGTGGCAATCTTCTGTGTGATGAGCATCTTTGGTTTGATTTGGGAAAGGCATCCACCAGCTCTTTCCAGTGGGTGTAATCCATCGGATTTTACTCATCTGTTTCCATAGAAGAAAACCCTCTTCCAGGTAACAGGTACTGAACTAAACGGCGGGATCTCATTGTTTTCAGAATTTCCTTAACCTAAGTCTCTTGAGGGTCTTTCACCAGTATTGACTTTAGCACAGAAGCTTTCTCACTTTTGTGAGATACAATGAGATTCTAGAAATAACGTTTTTTTGCTTCCAATAGGTTTGGAGCATCAAATGGAAAGCCACATTACCCAAACCTTTCTCCACGATATGAGGCCCAAACATGTACTGGAAAATTTCCTTGAGGAAACCTTATTACACTTTTGGCGCATATCCAACATGACTGATAATTCCACCTTAAACTTATGGTCTGGAAGCCGCTTCCAATCTACAAACTTTCTTTAGTCACTAATGTCATTTGTTAAGTGATCACAAACCAGGCTTTTGGTAACTCAGATCTTCATTGAGCATTCTTATGCAGCAGGCACCTCCAAGGAAAGTCTAGGGCCAAATTGAAATTAGAGGTTATATCATAAGATGGCTTCCTTTGAGAGAAGCCCGTGGACAAGTGGGGTGCATTATTATACGTGACTACACCTAGGAAAGATCTGCAGCCCGGATATCCTGCGTAGCAGAGGAATGGCAGTGAAGGTACTGCTCAAGGAACTGGGTGAGAATTTTCACCTGTCTGTCAGACTGTGGATGATATGCAATGGAGTGTCATGTCTTGATTTGAAGATTGGCCAACAAAGCACTCCAGAAACAGTATTTAAACTTGGGGCCCCAAATACTCACTACTCCCAGAGTTGACCAAACATAGAAAAGCACGGTAGATGAAGAGCCTGACTGTTTTCTTTAAGGAGATTGTTAATGACTTATAATGAACAGGAAACTTGGTAAATAATCTACAACCATTATGATTGCATCTAACACATTGAACTAGGGAGTACAAAAATGAAGCAACAGTTACAAATGTCCACGGGTCTTCTAACTGATGTAATGGATGTAGAAAGAATGTTCTTTCTTGACTTGTTAGATTGCCTAAGCATAAGTTACACATTTGGGATCCAGGTAGATAAAATTTAGGGATACATGACCAGTTGAATGAGCATTTTACCAGTTTGATGAAACTTATTTGCTTGGTGTCCACCACTAGGGCGTCATGAAGTATGAAGATTACCTCATATCGAAGATGGGAAGAAACTCTTACTCTATTCCTTAAAAAATTGTCTCTCTCCCACAGAATAGTGAGTTTGTTTGTGGGAAGGAAGAACTAGTTGATAAAACAATCCAGCCCCTTCAAGGAGATTTCAGACAAGACAAAACACAAAAAAATAAAGGTGCATCTGAGGACAGTCTGTCAGTTCAATTACAGGATGACAATGTGAAAATCTGAGAAGGAGGGATGACCAGGGTACATTTTTAAGACTCTCATTGGTAGGACTTGTTAGAGTTTTGGCTCAACAAATTGGGAGAAAATCAGAAACCCTTTAACAAACTCGTCATTTGAAGTTGAACCTTCAGAGGTCTCAATAGATACAAGCCCGATGATTTTCTACTTCTGACGTTTCCTAAGATAAATGTGGTCTTGGTATTCAGTTCTAACCTTTTCAAATTTTCTCCCTAAAGAAACCGCTAGTGTGTGAGCGACCATGCCATTACATCAAGCTCCTTCTCATAAACGGCACATGATTACACCATATAGGAGAACTTGCGTGGAGAATAGATGACGGGATGTTCAGGCCACAGGGGAGCAACTCATCCCATTCCCATAATTAATCAGGGCCCTGAAGCATCCAGCTAATTAATAGGCCATTAATGCTTTTATTAAACAAAAAAGGAAAAGTGATGCAAAAGATGGTGGGTTTATTAAAATAATTCTTGAGGTATTAATAGAACCTTAATGAATTGGGAAAGGGAGGAATTGGAATAGCAAAAGTGTCAGCATGGGATTCTGATTTGATATAAACAAATAAAATAAATGATATTACAAGAGGAGTGGGAGCATCCTTGGCATAATTCGCTGATGCTCCAAAAAAGGGTTCATTGATTAGATCAATGTTGGATGGTGATTTCCCACAGCCCAATTGAGTGTTTGGCATTCTCAGTATTAGTCGCTGGTGCCAAATTTACTGTTATTAAATTATAATTAATTATATGGGTCAATCCCTGAAGTTTGGATTGGGCTTACCTCAAGTTAATGGGGGGCCAATCCCACATTTGCCCATAGGTGGGTTGCAACCCCTAGTTGGGGCTTCCCCCAGTAAATGGAGAATCCTGACATAACCCCCTCCAAGCCTTGGCTAGGGGTCAGAGCCAAGTCAGGGTCATCAGCGCTGGGGCCAGCATTGGGAGGAGGTCCTGGCATCAGGATTGACACCTGACATTGGTACTTGGGCTGCCTTGGGATGAGGTTCTGGCATCAGGATTAATACCTGGCATGGGTGCTGGGGCTGGCATTGGGGATCAAACCCTGGTAGCCTGGGCTTGGTCACCCAGGCTAGTTTTGGGGGCCCTTAGTCCCCCCTTCATCCTGGCTTTCCCTCTTGGGCAGGGGCCAGGCCAGGTCGTACCTCCTGGGTTGTTTAGACCCTGGGTATATGCCTCAGGCCAATAGCCCTTGGGTGCGACCACCCCTCCTCTATCCCTTATCTAGCTCTCATGGGGAACTTGGGTGCATCTGGCTGGGAGCACCATTTGTCAGGCGTGGGGGAGCAACTCCAACCCATGCCTGTAATTAATCAGGTTCTAAAGCTCTCAGCGAGTTATTAGGCCATTAGGGCCTTTAGTAAGCTAAAAAGACAAAAAGAGATTGCATATTACAGTGGGTTTATTGAAATAATCCTTAAGGTATTTATAGAACCTCGATGGTTTGGGAATGGGAGGAATCAGAATAGCAAAAGTGTCAGCATGTGATTTTAATTTTTATACATTAATAATAAAAATAATTTTACAAGGGGTGTGGGAGCATCCTTAGCATAATTTTGCTGGTGCTTCCAAAAGGGGTTAATTGATTGGGTTAATGTTGGATGGTAATTTCCCACAGCCCAATTGATTGTTTGGCAAACTTGGCATTAATCAGCCAATGCAAAATTTAATTTTATTAAATTATAATTTTTTATCTGGGTCGATCCCCAATACTTTGGATTGGGTTTACCCCTAGTTATTGAGGATCTCAATCCAGCATCTACCCATAGGTGGGTCATGACCCCTATCTGTGGCTTCCCCCAATAAAGGGTGAATCCTGACAGGATGCTCACACTTAATGGTCTTATAGCAACACAGCCCCACCGTAGTCACAAATGCATTAAACACCACAATTATAGGCTTAATAGATCCACTTATTATAACTGGAGGCTCTGCAAATACTTACTTGATAGCCTCAACCACATGTTAGTAAGCTTCCGTCCATTTATTGTGAACGTTTTCTTATCAAGGGATGAAGGGGCGCCACCAGCGATATAGCACAGATGAGATTATCGAAAAATCTAACTAAGAAACTCCAAGCTGCTTATGCATTTTAGAAGTAGGCCACAAGAGAAAGCCTTGAATTTTCATGAGGGAATGGTATTTACATCTTTCAAATTCAGGTTACCCAGAATAGAGTCTTCCACTTTAAAAAACTACACTTTGAGGATTCACATACAGATCCGCCTTCTGAAAGGCAGCCAGCTCTCCATAAGGTCTTTTGTCAATTTTTTTATGAGTGTGGGAGTGTAACAAGATATTGTCAATATATCACCATAAAGGTGAAATAAAGATTTCCCAGTATGTCTTCAATCATTTATTGGAAAATAGCTAGGGCATTTTTAAGATCAAAGGGAATTATTCTGAACTGGAATAATCTCCTTTTTTGTATAGATAACCATGAGCAAATCCTGACCTTCTGCTACCCTTTTTTGATTAAAGCATCAACAAGGTCAGGTCTATAAGAAATTAAAATTTTCAATTATCTGGCTGATGGTTAGATTTTAAGATGAGAGGAATAGATAATGTACTGTTATATAATTCAAATGGCTTAGTCTCACTAGATCACAGAGTTCTATTTGCCTTTTGGTTAGTACATTGGAAAACAATAGGAGAAGATTTCTAGATATTTTCCCATAGGAAACATATCCTCCACTCTGCACTTTTCTTTCTCGTTGCAATCACTATTGCAACCTATTCAATTCTAGACTGAATCTAGTTTGATAATCTCACAGAGGAGATTAGTCTGCGCCCATGTCAGGGAGCAATTGGGCAAGCAAGGTAAGAGGAGCAGGTGGAAGGCCTATGGCCTCCAACGTTCAAAAACGCCCCAGAGAATCCGGCAGAATAGACAAAAATCTTAAAAAACCGGCGGTCACAATTTCCCTGGAGATACTCGCGTGGCAAGCGTGATGCAACCAGTACATCAACACGCCACACTCCCAGCCACTTTTGTTGGTGGAATTCGGAGTCAGTGTGTATCTGGACATCAAAAAATGGCCTTATGGCAAAAATTTTGTGATGATGTACACAAAGTTTTCCCAACTGCAGTGTACGTTGCACCTCACTCCATGTTGCGCGGTTGGCTGGACCTAGGTTTCGAAATCAAAAAAGCAGCAGACGAGGCTGCAGCAGTGCGCATAGTGGTCAACCTCCCCAAAGGGCAATGGGTCATCGAAACCAAATGCACCAGATGGACAAAATCAAACCAAATTTTCCTCATTTTTGACTTTTTGCCTACTACAATAAAACGTGACATTTGGGAACAACACCTGAAAGATGGTCTCGCCATATATGGTGAAATACAATCTTTTGAAATGCAACACTTCACGCTGATGCCACACCTGTGCACTGGCAAAGCCATCGCAGTTCTGACGTCAACTGAGGAGATTGAGAAGGACCTAACCCAGATCCCGCACTCCACTTTTACTGACATCGCAGGGCATACCACCCACCCATTCTGGGTAACCGTGGACAGCGCACCCCCATTTGCACCCACTGTGACGCGTTCGGCCATAAGACACATGCATGCCCCATCAAGGAGGGCGTCACATTCCAAGAGCACCCCTCGGCGGCCATGGCCAGCGGAGAGGCGCACTATGAACCAACTGCAAGCACCAAGGAGGCTTTCCCGTGGGGAGCACAAGGCTGCTACCTATTGGTAAAGCCTATCTCCCCGCAGGAGCGGAAGAAGGCCAAGCAGGCCCATAGGGCCACAACCAAGGAAGCGGCCAAAGCCACCACCACTATCCCACACTCACAACGCCAGGAGGACATGGAGACCTTTGCAGCGGAAGCAACTCAGAAATCCATCATCCAATCAGATTGGGAAGCCCATGCTGAGCGGGCCACTCAATCTGAGGATCTGATGGGAGATTTGATCTCATCCAATTGTTGCATCCAAGCTCCAGTCAAAACTGACTTGGGACCTATCCCAACTGAAAATTTTTTTTGACCTGCTTGACAGTGCACCAAACTCATCCACACCACAAAAAATTTGTCCGACGTCAGGAAAACAAAAAGTGAAGGCCAAAGCCAATGCGACTCTTTCTGCAAAAATCAACAAAAACTCTGATAGCATTGCTGCTAACAACCGCGCTGCTGTGAAAGCCTGTGGGGACCAAGAAGAGGCTGGTGGGCCCGGAGGCCTACCCCCTCACACCTAAGGTGTGATGGGGGAACCTTCACTCTAGGGACATTGAATATTGCCAGACTCAAGGCCTCCCCATCCTGGGCTAGGAAACTGAGTTTTTTACAACACAATTTACCCTTGGATATCTTGGCCATCCAGGAGTCCCACTGTCCACAAGGTTCTGAAGAAGCTTGGAAAACAATGCTCCTATCATCCCTATCCTTTTGGTCAAAGCACTGTGGGGTGCTAATTTGGAAAAACAATTTTTTCAAATTTACATCTTCAGAAACATTCCTAAATGGCTGAGTGCTCATTGTCACCTTCTCGTGGGCCGATGTAGCTCATGCAATCATTGACATCTATGCCCCAAACAGTGCACACGAGTGTCAGGAATTTTTCTCGTTGGTCAAATCCGTCCCGCTACCCCCTGATTCTTTCCTAGTCAGCGACATGAACTGTTGGCTAACCTCAGCAACAGACCGGTGGCCCCCCTCACCCCACGCCCCACAGGGTTACATAGAACTACGCGTTCTAAAGGCCACCCTTGGGTTAATAGATGCGCTGCCATGACATGCCCTGCTGCTCGAAAACATGACGCATCCCCACATCCACAATGGCCAATTAAGTCCATGACCCGCATTGACCTTATTCTAACGCCGGCGAAATTCCAACCCCACATCTCCCACTTCAAAACAACGAAAATGGAATTCTCCGATCACCAACTGGTTCCAATAACCTACCACCTACTGGTCACAGTTGCTAAGGCCCCATATTTGTGCAAAATCCACCCCCCGAGCTCGCGTCACCAGAATTTCCATGTGGTGGAAGAGGCAACTTTGGCAAAATTGTTTGTTGCACCATTTTGCGCGGACCTCATTTCCACATGGGCAACTTTCAAAGAAGACACCATCCGCCACTATTGCTATCTCTCCTCCAGATGCTCACGAGCCACATCGGCAGTTATCTCATGTGCTCTGGTGGAATTGGCCCAATTGGAGTCCAACATTCCAGCTACAGGATACAGCCCTGCATGGGGCTGGAAGTGGGTGGAGGCAGCTGCCCTCCTCAACGCACTCAAAAGGCAACACAAACATTGGGTTTGTGTCCAATACAGGGCCACACGCATCACTAAAGGTGACAAGTGCACCCCATATTTCTTTAAAAAAATTTTGCACCACGCCAGAGCGTGGCCTGCACACAGGTGTGAAGATTGGATATTTCCATTGCGGACACACCAGCTGAAGTGGCAATCAAAATGCAAAAATAATACTCTGAGTTATACCGAGATGAACCAATTTAGCTGGCTGAAGTGGCGGAATTTCTCGACTGAGCTCATATCTGCACCATTTTCTGATACCCAGAAATAATGAATTTAATTACTCCGAATGAATTATGGACAGCCATTCGTGGTGCAGCAAACAGAAAATGCCCAGGCCCAGATGGCATTCCATATGAATTTTACAAAAAATATTTCAAATATATATCCCCATTGCTGCTCGCCTCACTTGACCAAATCCTGTTGGAAACACGCCTCCTACCAGGAGGACATGAGGCCTTTACTGTCACACTCTACAAGAAAGGGGATAAGCTTAACTTAGCCAACTGGCGCCCCATTTCTCTAACAAACACAGACACCAAAATTTTAACAAAAGTCATGGCTAACCTTTTAGGGACTGTAGCATCTGCCACCATCTCCCCAGAACAATTCGGTTTCATCCCCAGAAGTTTGATTTGGGATAACTTGCACTCCATGGCTAATGCATGCCAGTCCAAAGCCTCAGGAGCACTGGTATTCTTGGACCAACAAAAGGCCTATGATAAAGTAAACTGGGAATACTAAGGGCCTGCCTCCATTAATTCCGCCTACCCCCCGCTTCATCAACTGGGTGATGCTGCTCACGGAATCTGCAACAATGGCAGTGCGTGGCTCAGGCTTCCTAACGGAAGTAGTCTGCCCTCAAGGGGCTTGCGACAAGGGGACCCCTCAGCCCACTTTTATACAACTTCAGCCTTGACCCACTACTGCGAAATGTGAATGCCCAACTTACTGGGGTCCATGTGCCAGTCCAAACCCCAATCAAGATGATGGCATTTGCTGATGACTGCGTGGTGGGGGTGTCTAATGATAAAGATGCACGCGCGCTTGAAGCCCTCATCCAGGAATATTCCTGGGTAAGCAACGCGACACTGAATGCCTTCAAAACTGAAATCATCCTCCTTGGTCGGTTTCAGAACGGCTGGTCCCCAGCAAGTAGTTCCCAACCCAGCCCATCTGCTCGCCCACGCCCACGCATTATTAACTCAAAACACACCACCCCACTGGTGCTCCCCTTTGTGCCACGTCCTACCATAGGACCGGTGCGCCATCTGGGCGTGTGGATGGAGGCAGGCGGATATGTGTCAGCAGTAATGGAGTGCCATATTCTGGACAACGTGACGAAGCGAATTGCCTCTCTCAGAGCCCACCCTACTACCCTCACTGGCAGGGTTGTTCTAGCCAACTCTATGCTCCTGTCCAAAGTCTGGTTCGGAGCCCATGCCATCTCCTTCTCCCCAAGCTTCTTCAAATCCCTGTATGCCTTGCTGCAAGGATTGCTTTGGTCAGGCTGCCCTCCACCAGTACGGCTAGAGGTCATGTTTGGCCCTCATCATCAAGGTGGCATGGGCCTGCTTGACTTCAAAGCCCATGCTACCAAGATCCTGGGCACCTGGATCGCGGCTGTCACCGCTCCTACACTACCATCCCAACACTGGTCTCACGCGGCCTGCTCCAACTTCTCCCGAGCCTTGGGCCTCAACAATCCATCAAACCCCCACTCCCTGATGAAATACCTCGCATCACACACATCAGCCACAGGTCCTCACGGGACTAAAACCCACTACAAACGAATCCTACTCTCCATGCGAAACGCAGAGTGGAGAATTCATATTAGCGGATATACAACCCAAAGAGGCCACCCCTCTCCTCAGTTCACACAAGAGGTACAGGGGCTACCCATCCATGATGGCGTGATCCCCATTCGGCCCCATGTCCTATCCAGGGTGGACTACCTGGACATGATGGACATCCCTTATTCCACTGAGACCCAAAAACTATCTGGAAATACGCACACCATCCTCTGTTGCAGCCTCAAGTCCGCTCCCATGTGTGGCGCTGCCTGAGGCGGGTGTATCGTACAGCTAAGCGCTCTAACGCTTTACACTCATCCTGTGTCATGTGTGGCCAGTATGGAACGCTGTTCCACCGCCTGGAGAAGTGCCCCAACTTTAAAGTGATATGGCGCGAAGTCCAACGTCTGCTAGGCCAGGATCAAACGCATCCCTTCAGTCTGTCAAGAGATATGTTTGCTTCATCAATGGCCTCCCCCTCCCACCCTCCCTCTGTGCTCTTGTGGTTGCAATTGCCATGTGGACTATCCACACGATTGTCTTGGATGCCATCGCTGGCTCCATCCCCAACCTACCTGAAGCTGTCCACAGATTCCGTCTCATCTGGTGGACCACTTTCAAGCGTGGATGTTTGGATATCTCCCACCGCGTCGCTGACAGCTGGTCTCCTCCTGGTTCCCAGTCTGGTTCATCAAATCAGACCCCTTCCTCCACATGTGCTCAATAGTGGCTACGGCCCCTTCACACATCCCCTCCCCCTCCCCATAAGTGGCGTTCCCGCTGGCAACAAGAGATAGCATCGCGTCTCTGGGGTGCCTCCCCTGGTACTAAGTTTGTCTTTCCTGAGTCATACTCGTAAGTGTCCGTCCCATGGTCAGCCTTCCCCGCAATAAATTTAAAATTTAAAATTTAAAACATATCCTCCACTCTGATCTTCTGCGCTAATTTATTTATTTATATATATATATTTATATATTTATATATATATGTATGTATAATGGCCAACAGATATAAATCAAATGCATTATCAAATAAAAACCAAATCATACTCCAAGTGGAGCAGGAGATGATGAGCTTTTTCTATATTAAAAATGTCCTAATATGGCTTTAACCAGGAAGGGGAAATTAGGATAAAGCTCCAAAAGAGTAGCTGCTTAACCGAGGGACCTTACTGCTTTTGCAGAAGCTAACTTATCAAATAGAGAAATTTTCCCTATAAACAGGTATTCTCAAGGGATGAGAAATGGAGTTAAGGCAGATATTTACCTGTTGATGACGCCACCAGCTAACATCCAGGATATCTGAAAACAGCAATTCTGGCACTGCGATAAACCAGTTGCAAAAATCAGAACTTGCATACAGTAAAGGGAATGCAACGCCCTACTTCATAAGAAGCCATTGTGCAGAGGAAGCACCCAAAATAATGACTAATCACGGTCATTATAAAAATACTGAGCTGCTTTTATACTCATAAAGTGTCCTGCCTCATGTTGAGATAATAAACAGATGGATAACTCCATAGTTTTAAAAGTATGGTCACAATTAGTTGAGGGATAGCAGATAAATGAATCACCTAATAAAAGATTTAATTAATGAAAAGCTTACCAGTTTGTGATCATCAATTGGTTGAGCTAAAATATTTTGATGAATTTGAAGATCTGGAAAGTATTAGAGACAACCCATGATAGCAAATTAGTCTATTTCAATTATTGACGATTGGAGCTTAGGGTAATCACTAAATTTTAAATTAACATATTGTTAGTAATTTGATACTGATGAATGAAGCTAAAGATTTTGAGACACTTATGATATTAATTTAGATTCTAAAGGATGACTTGTTAACGTCAAGGTTTTTGAAGTTACTGGAAACTAAGGCCAAAAATAATATAATCATGTACCTAAGGATTAGTCAGCGTTATAGGCTGAGGATGATCATATTGATGGCTCTGGTGCCAAAGTAGCTGACAGTTGAGCGTGAAATGGACATTTCACCGACTGGAGTTCATAATTATCAGTGGTTGAGCTGAGGAAATTAAATTAAGTTTATACTATTAATTTATATACAATCAATCAGCGATTGATTCTGGGTATGAATAACCAATTGTTTAGTGTTTGGTGTGATTAATTTAGAGGGAACAATTTTTAGTGGAAGTGATGATGATTGGCTGATATTCCATTTGTGAGCGCCAATGATTGTTGATAGATGGGCAGTGGATTGCCACATAAGCGCCTAAGTACAAATAGTTGGAAATCATACTTACAAAAATTTTTCTTTTGACAACGTTTTATTGTTTCAAGTAAGCCAGAGGGTAATGGCAGTAAGGGTGTGCTGAAGATTCTCAAGATTAGGTGCTAGGTGAGTATACCTAGGGGTAGTCAGCGCTATTAACCCCAGTAATTGGATCTACAAGGAAGCCTTGAAAGTAATTGCCCAATCAGCGGACACAATAAGGACTAAAGGAGATTAACCTCAAGGGGATGGTGATATAGGTCTCGGCCACTTGGGAATGTGAAGAGTTTTCTGTGTGCCTCCATTTGGGTTAATTGACCCAAGGTATAGTTGTTAGTATGCTAGAATAGGGAGTTGCACTGAGGGCTTGTAGTGAAAGGTAGCCTATGAAGGTGAAACAGCTGGGTCAACAGTCGTCATAGTGTTGTCCTGGCACATTAATGGACTTCTTAATGTAGTGGATTCAAACTTCACAAAACTGCTTTAGTATCCAAAAGCATCAAGGGACACCTTATGAATCCCAAATATAGTTCAATTGGCAACGATAAACAGGCATGATCATGTTTATTCATAATGACACTTGGCACGACTGTCTGAGATGTAGTAATCACAGGGATATCAATAGGATAGAATCTAAAAGGGAACAGTTTCCTTGGCAAGATGAATTTTTCAATTGCATCATCTTGTAACATAGACAATACAGGCACTAGAGGGTTCAAAGATTCCTGTTTCTCCTTGAGGTCTGAATCAAAGGAAGGAGCCTGGTTACTTGATCTAAGTGAGGCCAGATGAGAGAGGTAGGGGTAGGAATTGGAAACATCAAGACTCTCACATCTGTGACTGTCCAGGAATCCCACTCTGATAAAAATTAGATGGGCTGGACCAATTCGCCAGAATAGATTCTCTCAACTTAGCTACAGGTGGGAGGAGCTTTAGCAACTGTTCTCACCTCTACTTTGGCACTACAAAGTGTAGCACCAATTGATGTGGTCAATGAAGCAGCCTGCTTGTTGGACCACCAGAGGAGAAGCTCTGGTGGCACAACTGTCTGAAAGGGGTGCTTCAAAGTTCACTCTCATGGGTAACCTCATGACTTGTTTTGCTCCTAAATAAAAACTCTATAATCAAGAATTTTATTAGTAATAGGCAAAAAAAGGTGTTTTAAAGTAATCAAGCACTATTTATAATGCTTGAAAGGGAAAGTAGAAGAAGAGAGATCTTCAGGGTAGAGTCATGGGACCTGTAGGAAAATCCAATACTGGGATCAGTGGAGAACTCCGCTTCACATGACTAGGAAATGGGGATGTAAATATTTCCAGCTGTTAATAAAGGTTTGAACCCCATTCTCAAACTTATCCACCCATTTGGGATTCATGCCCCTTGAATGGAGGTAATGACCTTTCCCCTGGACAAGGCTTTCACCTAATCCAGGGAGAATCCTGACACTGCTATAAAGGTGCTGACTGAGGTTCTAAAGAGTAGTAATTTGTGGAGACAGGGTCTAAAGCATCCTGGTTTACTGAAATTAGAGTTTTTAAAGGAAGTCCAAAGTCGGAAGCCTGATCCATAAAGGACTCAACAAAGGAAAATAGATTTGAGTATTCTGTCCGAAAGCAAAAACACAAAAAAAGTTGAGCTGCTCATGATAGTGGACTTGACATAACAAGGATACCAGGGTGATCAGTGGTATGGAAACTCTCGCCAGGTCAGATGAATGCGGGATTACATGCATCCAGCAGCGTGTATCCCCCTCTACTGCGTCCAGAAGAGCAACACTTTGTAGACTCTGAAAAGGAAGCTGAAGCTGAAGAATTTGCTGAGATTTGCAACTGCAAATCTGCTAAGGCGTCCAAGGCTTTATTCACCACCTCTGATGTGGGTGATAACTAACACCCACTGTACGCAGTAAGCCTGGGCTCAAGCATGGCGAAAGGAATGTTTTGTCAGACAAAACTCACCACCACTTCTTGGAAGCATCTACTATATGCAAGGATTAACCACACAGAGAGCACCAGACTAAGTTCAAATTGAAAGATAAACTGGTATTGTAAAACTACTTCATCACTTGCTTCAAAAAAGATTGGAGAAAGCTGAGATTATGATATTTCAATTCTGTTAAATTATTCGAGGTGGGTCAACCTTAGGACAAATATATCACACTAAGAGTGTTTTCTAGCCAGTACAGGTTTTGAACTCAAAACCTGCACTAGGGGTGGAAGCAGTTTTACTCGCTCGGCTAACCACCCTTTTTTCAATTCTGTTAAAGATACTTCTAAAACTCCGACTAGCCTGCCAGTCTGGATGCATAGGCACCCAAAAAACAACCCATAATACCAGAGGTATAACCAACCAAAGTACTCTATACTTATTATGGATAAGAAGAAATTGGAGCTGATGACTTTCTTAGTGCTTTACCAGCACCCCAAGACGAGTAAACAGTAGTGGCAGCAACTGAGTTTTCTAAAGAGGTTGAATCCACAAAAACAGAATGCAATGTAGGATAAACTTCTGGAAGCAGGGGAGTTTATATCAAGAAATAACTTCAGAAACTAACAATTTGGGTTTTTATTACCTCCATGAGCTAGGTAAGGATGAGATGCTTTAAGGCATCAAGGATAGGGAAAAAGTGAAAAAGATACTTAGACCAGTTCTATTCAAGGATATAGGGCAAAAGCAAAGTAGTGATTTCCTTTATGGCCCAGTCATTGTGGAGACTAAAGAACATTACAACCAAATAATTATTGCAGTTTGCTACAATTTAGATCACATAGGCTTTTTGGAGGGTGAGTCTTTTATCTGAACGGAACTAAAAGTCTTGATGATGGCAGAACCTGTTGGGGACTGCTGTCTTAAAGTCCATGTCAGGATTCTCCCAGTGTTAGGTGAAAGCCTTGTCTAGGGTAATGTTTGATACCTTTATTCGAGGGGCACAAATCATAAATGGCCAATAAGTTTGAGAATGGGGTTCAAATCTATATTGTCAGCTGGTATATTGAATTCAGGGTCTTACTTGAACTACTCCAAATTCAGGAAATATTTATTCCCCATTTCCTGAGTCATGTGAAGTGCAATTTCCAGTGATCCCAGTATTGGGACTTTCTTACAAGTTCCATTACTCTACCCTGAAAATCCCTCTTTTATCCAAAGTTCATTTTCATGCATTATAGATAGTGCTTAATTAATCTAAATAAGATACTTTTTATGCATTTACTAATAAATTTCTCGATTATAGAGTTTTTATTTAGAAGTAAAACAGGTCATGAGGTTACCCATGAAAATGAACTTCAAAGCAACCCTTTCAGATGGATGTTCCACCAGTGCTTCTCCCCCTGGTGGCCTGACAGTCCATATTGGTGGGGAATAAGGGTGTATGCATTAAGCTCAGAGAATTCTTCATAGCGCAATTCCAGATGATTGACACACTACGGATTCTAAAATAACTTGGATCTGGGTTGGCAGGTTGAATTATTATAAGAATTTACTAACCTATTTTTGAATTGACCACACCAGGTCTTACAGCAATGATCTGTTTGAGGGACTGACAGGCTGCACCTATGGAAAGGGGAGGTAAGGCCAACTCCACTTCTATCTCAAACAAGTTTTGTACACCCAAACCTCCTTATGATAGGCTCACCTCACCCTGAAACAAGTTGCTGGTCTGGGAGGGAAATTTTGACTTAATTTTGATTTGCACAAATAATTTTGGTTTATTTTACTTACACCCTCTGTTTGGAACTCAAAATTTTCATTTAAATATATTTTGACATTATATGGGGCAACTACCTAACTGCTGGCGGTGATCATTGGTCACGACAGCTTCCATACAAAGCCCCTGGATTTTTCCCATCAACACCCTGGTGGTAGGAAGATAATGAAGGTAAAAATTTATGGGGTAGGCTGTAACCCACCACTTATCCATAACATGATTTTAATCGCCCTAGTTGGTGAAGGGGGCAGTCTTTATGTCTTCTTCCAGGTTCTGTGAAGGAACTCTTCTTTATATAGGCGAAGGGAATGCTCCCCATGACTAAAAATTTTTACTATAACAGTCAGTCTTCTCTTAGTATACACAATTTCTGTCATTATCTACTTTCCTACTGTAGGGCTTCCATTTTAAGCTAGATAGTGCTATGTCCAAGAAGTTCAACAGTCAATACTTGAGACTGACTAAGTCGCATGACAATTATTTCTTCTTAAAAAAGGTGCCAAGTCACCGCTTATGTCACATCAGTTAGAGTATCCATCCTATGGTAAGTATGCAAAAATAAACTTATAGAAGTCAAGTACCAACATGAGATATGTATAT
This sequence comes from Massospora cicadina, assembly GCA_022478985.1. Taxonomy (NCBI): domain Eukaryota; kingdom Fungi; phylum Entomophthoromycota; class Entomophthoromycetes; order Entomophthorales; family Entomophthoraceae; genus Massospora; species Massospora cicadina. The sequence goes on along the minus strand of JAKSZP010005518.1, from coordinate 24,236 downwards.
GACGACGTAACTTTATTAGTGTAAAAAAGGGGTATTTATATGTCAATTTCAACAATATAAACCCCAAAAGGGAAAAGATTTTAAAGTAATAGGGGTAAGATCCAGAAAGGAGGCTCTTGGTTAGATGATGCATTCCGGATGGTATAATGCCTTTAAAACATATTCTTAATAGGGTAATAATGATGAGTTGAATACCTAAGTCAGATGCGACTTGGGATAACTAAACTTAATGATAAAGAAGCTTCTTGATTATTGCCCTTTTTAATATTGTAGTAATTTGCTTCCTTTAGTGCCACCTTATTATTTATCACCTGACCCCTTGACAATCCTTCAAATGATTATGAATGATATCCTCTTGGTGTATCTATAATTTTTTTGGTCTTTTAAATTTTCCTAAAGTCAAGTTGAGCTGTAACAACTATTTATTTTTCTGGTTAAATTTCAAGGAATTTTCTTTAACCTCCATCTTGGGTCTAGTGCCATTATGGATTATGGAGTCAAGTGGTCAATATTATTCCCATCATTTCTGATAGCAGGATATCTTACATCACCCACTTCAGGAATATTAGCAGGGGAGTAAAAATTCAAGAATCAGCTATGTATATGGTTGATTATTACTCCAATTTTTAGGGAATTGATTGAGTAATTTCCTCGCATTTGTAGGTAATAGCATATGTTCCATCCCAGATGAATCTAACTTTTCTCCTTGAGGGTGCTAATCAATTGTTAATATAGGACTAAGTCTGAAATCTCAAAGGCGGGTAAAAGTTGCTGAGTTGCATTCACTGCTTATCTTTCTCTTGTGAACTTCTTGACTAGAAATTTAATTGCCTATGATTAAGTTGTATAATCTTATGGGCTAATCTTCTCAGCACTTTCTCAGTCTATTCAATATTAATATTGGTAACTTCACAGGCTAATAAAGCCAGGATTCCAGGTTCTTTTCCATATAAGGCCTTAAAAGGAGAGGTTTTGTAATTTGGGGCTTAATCAGTAAGCCATCAACACTAGAGAGATATTGGTCTCGTTGTATGGATCAGTAGTGGCCATTTTGTATATTATCAAGGCAAGCGTTCCAATCACTCTTTTTACATTCTCGTTAGTTGATAGGTTTTAAGGCGCTGAGAATAGTTGTAGTTCCCATGTTCATGTCTAAGATCCTTACAACTCTTGAAGCTAAGTTCTTCCCTTTTCGCATAATAGTACCTTGGGAAGCTGCGCATAGTAATTATAGTGGAAGAGAAATTAGCATTAGCTATAACATTCTGCGCAGAAAAATAGATTGCTTCAACCCAATTTGTGAAATGATTAATGCTGACAATAATTTATCTATTCTCTCCTGTATATTCAAGTAATATACCCATGACGTTAAAATGATTGTGCAAAATGGCTGCTGAGGGGTCATCGGCTGATAATTGTATTTAACCTTATGCAGCATCTTCTTTTTACAAGTGATGCAAGCGTCTAGGAATTCTAAGACAAAGTCTAGTATTAATTTCATAAGAGCTATCCTTGATCCATTATAAGATTTCTAGCTCCTCCATGTCCTAGGTACTGTGGGCTTCCATTATAACAGGTACCCATTCCAAAGGTTGCAAGTAAGTTAACCAGATGATAATAACTTTTTTGTAATTTAATCCATATGGTGCCTTTGTATTTAACAAATTTCAATTTGAACTTCTTTCTAAAATGGCTCATCTTCGTCCTTCCATGAGTCTGACTTCATGAATAGGTCAAGTAATCGTTACCCTTGCTATTATCAAGATAAGTAGGGCAATTTGGTCAGTCCATCTACGCTCATTGTCATGTTTACATGATTTTATTGATGGTAACAACTGCCATGACAAGGCTGGGGTCAAGAGTCAAATTAGATCAAGTTACAGGACCTCTCTGAATTAAGGCACACCTTAGATCAACGTTGGGTGAAGGCCAGATATGCACAAGCTGGTTCCGGGGAAGTGCAAGATGCCCAGACATGTGCTATGGTAGTGGCATTAAAACGAACAACTTACTTTTTAAATGATGACGGTTCAGTTCAGTTGATAGAAAAATGGGGTCCAAAATAAGTTCAATTTTCGAAATTTCCAACTTGGGTCGGCCTTGTCTTTAGTTGATAACCCTAGTTCAGTTGATCTCAAAATATAATACCCTGCCCAATGGAAAAGTGCGCTTATTGTTTCACCTGGGCTTAGCATCAATTCACCCAATCAATTATTCCCCAGAAATCTTTAAGTATGATTCTAAAAGACCAACCTTTCTCTTTGGTTGCCTTCCTTTAAATAATTCCCCGTTTTTTACAGTTTTTTTAATATATGGTTAATATTGTGAACCTGTGCGCGGACCTCCTTGAGGAGTTCTTTAACAACGTTTCCTGTCCTATCTTCATTAAAGTATCTACAAGATCAAGTGCATAGTTGAGCTTCCTTGGTTTCTCTAAACTGAGGTACCAAGCCCTCTAGCACTGATCTCAGCTCAGTTATAGCGTCCACCATGGGGCCCACCCAAGTGTTCCTGTTTATCTGTTTCTGACTAATCTACGCCATGTTATAAGACCTTTCATAAGGTTACTTTGGCTATGGCGCCCTTTACAGTGCCCTTTTTTCCATAATCCTGACAACTTGTTTCCTGACTTTGTGGCTGTGCACCGTTCACAACTTTCTGGGAACTGGAGAGTCAAAGACACTCTTCTGACATTATACAACCAACCAATTTATTCTATGTGAACAACCATTGTCTGCGTGGAACTTTTGCAAAATGGAATTGGGTGCACCAGCTTTTAGTCATTGCCGCGATAGGGCTCACTATCGTTCTCTCATTTTTCAGATGGTTGATGCATCTCAGCGTTATTCTTGATACCTCTGACTGGGAAGCACCCACCTTCTTGCTCATACTTGGTGGATATGGATGCTTTGTAACCTGAGAGTTGTAATTCCCTGGCTTTATATAGAAATTAACAAAATTGACACAATTAAAATGTTTTTCTAACAGAACATTTAAATGGTACAGGCAGGATCAATGGAAAATTGGCCTGGTGGTGATGGCCTTGGATTATGATTCTAAACCATTGCCAAAATGGGTATGGGGTCTTTAGCGGCCCAAAATACGTTTTATAATGAAATTTCCTTATATAAGAACGTTCCCTATACCTTATATAAAGGCCCAGATGTGTAATCTATTTCAGTATACCAAATACCCCAGAGAACCCGCATTTGACCAATAACATAATTTGCAGAACACAAGAGGTGAAAAAGGAGTTACTTTTTTAATATAAAACGTTTTATGCAATTCCTGAAGGTATGTTGGGATATGTGACCTCATAAAAAGAGTGGCCAACTATCCCTCTCCATTCTATGATGCAGAAACGTACCCTGGAGGCATGCTTATGCCTGAAGAGGACTTTTACTGTGAAGTATTGCCGTTGCCTGCTATAAATAAAGATAATTAAGAATATTTGTTGTTGACTGCCATCCTTTCATCCCCTTTAGGGAAAACCAGCACGGCAATTTTGGTAAAATAAAGGAGCCTCTGAGCATTTTGTTGATCACAACAGCCAACTACCTCGAGCTTATTACTTGCCAGGTGGTATGGTTAGGGGAGGAGTTTCTCAAATTATTTTAACGCTGAAAATTAAGGGGTAGTTTATTATCAAATTAACAGATATCATATTGGCTGACTGTTTCCAAGCTATTAAAAACCTCTTGTTCCCCATTATTTTGGGTGTATAGTGGGTGGAGAAAGTTTGACGTCAGAACAAACTTGATTGGCAATACCTTGTCCTTAACTTTGAAGAATGGTCATTAATTAGTTGCCCTTTGGCTGAAACTACTTCTCAGAGCGATCTTCCCCACTGGCCCAATATCCACACTCTTAATCTTGCTCCATTTATGGAGCCCTCTCTAGAGGTACCCTTACCTTCCTGTTTGGAGGGGTTTGAATCTTCGTTTGAGATGCAGCTTCATCCAATGTACTTCCAGCTCACTCAGAGTTTAATTGATAGTTCTAGCACTGTTGATCTAGTGCATATATATTTCCCCTTTTACCCTTTTACTCTATGGGAGGAAGTGGCCTTAGATGTGTATATAGCAGTTTTCCAAAGGCGCGATATTTAAGATTACCTCCACAGTATGCTTTCCACTTCTCTTTGTGGAAAAGACTGATGGTATCTTACACTCATGCATAGATTATGAGAATCTCAAAGTCGTCACAGTAACAGACTTGAATACCATCCCACTGGACTCACAGATTGCATACTATGTGGGGAAGTCAAGAGTACTCTCCAAATTTAGATTGTATAAACGCGTTCAATAAGATCTGGATCAAGAAGAACCAGGAGTGGCTAACTTCATTCCGTACCAGAAAAGAAATTTCCCAATTTTGGGCTATGCCCTTTGGGCTTAAAAATGCCCTGCTATCTTTGAACAAAAGATTGATGCGGCTTTTGGGACCTGCTGGTGTATGCATGCTAACCTACATGGATGACATTCTGGTGTTTTCCCCTGACCATGAGTACCATACAGTACACTTTTGACAGGTGGTGGAGCGTTTGAGGGAAGCTGACCTTACGTTAAAAAAGTTTATGCAAATTATTCATATCTCAAGTCACCTTCCTGGGCAACGTCATGTTTGGCCAAGGCCACATGAAAAATAAGACAAGGAGAAGGTAATTCACATATGGCCAACCCAACTTAGCAAGGAACTAAGGAGTTTTTGGGGTCATGTACGTTTCTAAAGAATTCACACCAAATTTTTCTGAGGAGGTGGCGCCCCTATATAAGGCGATTGGACTAAAAAGCTCCAGTGGTCTCCAATTTTGCAGGATGCTTTCCAAGCAGTAAAGTATACCCTGTTATCCACGTCCATCCTTTGCCATATAGATCCTGAAAAAAAGTATATTGTGTCTATGGATGCCTCTAACTTCGCCATAGCAGCAGCATTATTACAAGTAAGCGAATATTTATAAGAGCATATGGTGAGATAATTTCCAGGAATATATCTCTGTCAGAGTTGATTTACGCCTTTTAAAAAAAGTATTACTAACAGTGGTTGAGGCACTGACAAATTTTCATCATCACTTGAATGGCTCATCCCACCTTCCACATATGTACAGTCCACCGTACCTTGTGTACTACTGTGCACCTCATGTCTTGACCCCACGGCAAACCCGTTGGCATGAGATGCTAGCCCAATTTGATTTTTCTTATGATTTTACTAAGGGCAAGGAGATGGTCTGGCGGATGCTTTGAGCCACGCTCCTGCAATAGCTCCCTATCCTAAGGAGGTAGAGATGTATTATACTAATTTGATAATTCCACCAGGTAATATTGTGTCTCGACTTCCCTCCTCCTCGACCTATGGGCCAGCGCTTGCTCCTCTGGAAAATGAGTGGAATATGGTATGTTCAGAAAGGTAGTCCTTTCACAGCATTTTTCAGCCTAATATATTTCCTTGCTAAGAGCGCGTTGAATCAAGATTATATTACCAGGGGTTATCACTTTAAGGATGATATGATGTGGTTTCAGGGGCGCCTATGGGTTACCACCAAACAACTTCAACTGTAAATTATCTAATACCATAATTACAAAATCACCGTTGGTCATCCTGGGAAGGCGAAGAATTTAGAGCTAATTCGCCGCACTTACAATTTGAAGCGGTTAGCTGCGCAGGTGGGCAGGCATTGTAAAGAGTGCTGGTCTGCAATTAAATGAAACTGAATCACCAGCCACGAATGGGGTCATTGGTACCAGTTCAAAAGAATGAAGTACTCGGACCTCTTTTATTGGTGGATTTGATTGTGGAATTTTCTGTGTTGATAGCTAAAAATGCCATCATGGTAGTGGTAGACTATTTTACGAAGTCCACCCACTTTATCCTTGCAGAACCACAGTAACTGCGGATGAGAAGGCTGGCACTTTGTCATTCATATGTTTGCTATTCATGGTGTCCCACAAGAAGTAATTAACAATTTTTACCCACAGTTTACCTCCATCTTTTGTGAAGAGTTGTGTAAGACTATTCAGATTTTCCCCTTGCCGTTTAACTGCTTATCACCTCCAATCAGATGGGCAGACTGAAAGAGTGAACCAGCTCTTGGAAAAGTTTCTACGGTGTTACAACGCCGCAGATCATTCAGATTATGATTCCTATCTCCATATGCCAAATTCAGTTATAACAACGCCCAACATGCATCAATCTGTTGTTCCCCATTCTTCGCCAATTATGGCTTCAATCACGCCTTCACCATGGCGCCTTGTTGTGGATCCAAGGTGGAAGCGGTGGTATGCTTTGCCAAAATGATCAAGAAAGTAACCAGGGTGTGAGCACAAACTTAGATGCGGTCATGCAGGCTTACAAGGAGAGCGCTGATGGGAAGTGAGAGTTGGACCAGCATACAAGGAAGGGAATCTCGTGATGCTGTATGCAAAAACATCTTAAGCAAGCAACTCTACAAAAAAAACTGGGACCAAAAAGGATTGGGCCTTACTGCATTATCAGAAAAGTAAGCCACGCCTTATACCAGTTGGATCTCCTCAACTCATCTTGAATCTATTCAGTCTTTCATGAAAGCTAGCTCACGTTGTTTGAGAGCTCCCCTTCAGAGACTCCTGAGGCCTATCTCTTGGATGGGGCGCTGGAGTGGAAAGTGGAGGATATTGTAGCCTCCCAACCAGTAAGAATAATACTCGAGTATCTTATATCCTGGAAGGGATTTGGCGCAGAAGAGAACAATTGGGTCCCAGCGCATGACTGCACCCATTCCCAAGACCTCATAGAAGTATTCCACAAGCATTTCCCTGAAGCTGCAGGTTCCAAGTCTAAGCAAGCCGTCGCTGCCATGAGGTTGGCCCCCACTAACAAAAGCCTTTCCTTGATGCATGCCCCTGGAGGGGGTGGAGCCCAAAAATAGGAGAAGGTAATGTCATATTTTACATGTTTTTTTGAGGGTACTAACTGCCATAACAAGGCTGGGCGTCAAGAGTAAAATAAAGTCAAGTTACAGGACCTCTCTGACTTAAGGCACACCTTGGATCAACACTGGGTGCAGGCCAGATATGCCAGGTTGGTTTAGGGAAGTGCAAGATACACAGCCAGTTGTTATGGCAGTGGCTTAAAAATGAATGACTTACCTTTTAAATGATGACGGTTTATTTCAGTTGATAGAAAAATGGGGTTTCAAAATAAGTTCAATTTTCGAAATCACTAACTTGGGTTGGCCTTGTTTTTTATTGATAACCCAAGTTCAATTGTTTACTAAATTTAGTACCCTGCTCTATGGAAGTGTGCGCTTATTGGTGCACCTGGGCTTAGCACCAATTATACCAATCAATTATTCCCCAGAGATTGTTTAAGTATGGTTCTTTAAGATCAACCTTCCTCATTTGCTGCCTATCTTAAAATAATTCCCCGTTTTTTACACTTTTTTTAATATATGGTTACTATTGTGAACCTGTGCGCGGACCTCCTTGAGGAGTTTTTAACAACGTTTCCTGTCCTATCTTCATTAAAGTATCTACAAGATCAAGTGCATAGTTGATCTTCCTTGGTTTCTCTAAACTGAGGTACCAAGCCCTCTAGCACTGATCTCAGATCAGTTATAGCGTCCACCATGGGGCCCACCCAATTGTTCCTGTTTATCTGTTTCCAACTACTCTACGCCACGTTATATTCCCTTGCACAGGGTCACTTTAACTCTGGCGCCCTTTTCAATGCCCTTTTTACTAAAATCCTGACGACAAGTTTTCTGGCTTTGTGGCTGTGCTCCACACACCACCTTGCTGGGAACTGGGGAATAATAGACACTCTCCTTACACTCATGTGCTTTGTTCCAGCTCATTGGATGATATTCATGTCATAAGGCTGAAGCATGAAACCTCAGATGTCTAGTTTTTCTGTGCGATCTTTCATGTTTTGCAGCCACGTTTGAGAAAATTGTGGTCTGTCAAGACTGTAAAGTAGTATCATACAGTAGGGTTAAAAATGTTTCACACCCAGGAGAACAGCCAAGAACTCTTTTTCTATGATGCAATAATTATGCTTTGATTTGAGGTCATCTGCTATAATATGACCCCGGATGGTCAATGCTTTCCTCATTCAGTTGAGAAAGGATGACTCTATGGCTAAGTCAGAGCATTGATAATGAGGATGAATAACTTCCCATAGTCCAGATGTCATAAGATCAGTCATCCTCTCAACAAAATCTTCATTGATTAAAATGCAGTTCTTTTCTCTACATCAAATATGAACGTGGTATTTTGGCAAGCAGTCAAACAAGAGGTTCGGTGAGTTGAGCAAATTAGGGATAAATTGATAGTAATATCTACTATCCTAAGAATACCTGTATGTCTCAAAGGTTTTTTAGCTGAGCATCTTTTTTATCGCTTCAATTTTATCGTACAAAGATTAAGTTTTTTCCCATAATACGGAATGTCCTGAAAGTTACAAGTCCTGCAGGAAAAAGGTACACTTTGCAGGTTTTAGTTTCATACGTTTCTCTCAGTCGTTGTAATGAAAACTTGAAATAGTCTAGTTGGTTAGTAAAGGTTTCAGAAAAACCGTTATTTCATCTAGGTAAACAATAACATAGCTGAGTTTAAGATCTTAAATTATGTGATCCATCGCCCATTAAGTGAGGTGGGAGCGTTGCATAATCCCTCAAGGAACCAAGTAGGTTGGATTAATTATTCTGTTCAAACTACCGCGCACTTTTCTTATTCCTCAGTGATAGATTCATTTGCAATAGCCTTTGGTGAGGTCCATCACAGATAGGTAATTCAAGTTTGAGACAGGCCAGAGCATAAACATTTTGTGGAATCAGATAGGTGTCCTTTTTAATGAGGCTGTTTAGCATCTTTTAGTAAATCACCTTTTTTTTTGAATACCATTTTTCTTCTTTATAAGTAACAGTGGGGATGACCATGAACTCTGGGAGGGCACAAGTAAAGCAGCATCCAAGAATTACTTGAGTTTGGCCTTATTTATTGCATCCTCTATCTTTGACTCCCTGTATGCGTTGATCATATTGGGGTTATTTTCCTACATCATCACTTTGTGTCCAGTCTTTCACGTGATCATAGTCAACATCTGACTTGGAGAAAATATTGATAGCCTTCACGTAATTGGTGCACTTTCTCATAATCCTCCAGCCTAAATTTATTCTATCTAGACTTGATGTATAGCACAAATTAAATTTTCAGGAGGTAGGCCAAAATTAAGGTGATTACCAATAAATTCACCTTGTCAATTTCATCAATGAGAATTAATTGACCTTTCCCAATTTTTGATGCTCATTGACAAGGATATCATTGTTGGTTAAGTTCATAAATATAAGCTTAAAAGACTGCTGATAGACTAAATCGAGGATTCCCATAAAAAACCTTGGTTCAAACCTACTTACTCCATTGACACTAGTATTTTGTAGCAAGCAGTTCAGGGGTGTACTCAGGGTTATGTTAATGGAAACCACTCTTTGTTCTCCTGGAATTAATTTTTAAATCTCAATTGCATAAAATAGTATACCCTCTGCTGCATCTACTGTGTCAGGTATCTTTTCAATTTTTCTTCCAGAGGTAGAATACCTCAAGTTTAAGTGGAAACAGAGTATTAAACCATAAAAGAGTAATCCTTATTGTTGGAGTTTTTATTATTCAATACAAAGGAACTTCGATAACTTTTCTTTCTAGTTGCAAACACTTTTGCAACCCATTCAATTCAAGACTAAATCTAGTTTACATCTCATAGAGGGGATTAGTCTGCGCCCATGTCTGGGAGCAGTTGGGCAAGTAAGGCAAGAGGAGCAGGCGGAAGGCCCACGGCCTCTAACGTTTGAAAACGCCCCAGAGAATCCGGCGGAATAGAAAAAAATCTAAAAAAACTGGCGGTCACAATTTCCCCAGAGATACTCGCATGGCAAGCACGATGCAACCAGTACATCAACACGCCACATTCCCAGCCACTTTTGTTGGTGGAAACTAAAGTCCGTGTGTATCTGGACATCCAAAAAACGGCCCTATGGGAAAAATTTTGTGAAGATGTACACAAAATTTTCCCGACCATGGTGTATGTTGCACCTCACTCCATGTCACGCGGTTGGCTGGACCTAGATTTCGAAAGCAAAATAGCAGCAGATGAGGCTGCAGTGGTGCGAATAGTGGTTGACCTCCCCGAAGGGCAATGGGTCGTTGAAACTAAATGCACCAGATGGACAAAATCAAACCAAATTTTCCTCGCGTTTGACTTTTTGCCTACTATGGTAAAACGTGACATTTTGGAGCAACACCTGAAAGATAGTCTCACCATATATGGCGAAATACAATCTTTCAAAATGCAACGTTTCACGCTGATGCCACACCTGTGCACCAGCAAAGCCATCACAGTTCTGACCCCAACCAAGGAGATCATGAAGGACCTAACCCAGATCCCACACTCCACCTTTATTGACATCGCAGGGCACACCACCCACCCATTCTGGGTAACCGTGGACAGCGCACCCCCCATTTGCACCCACTGTGATGCGTTCGGCCATAAGGCGCATGCATGCCCCATCAAAGAGGGCGTCACATTCCAAGAGCACCCCTCAGCGGCCATGGCCAGTGGAGAGGCGCACTACAAACTAACCGCAAGCACCAAGGAGGCTTTCCCATGGGGAGCACAAGGCTGCTACCTATTGGTAAAGCACATCTCCCCGCAGGAGTGGAAGAAGGCCAAGCAGGCCCATAGGACCGCGGCCAAGGAAGCGGCCAAGGCCACCACCACCATCCCACACTCACAACACTAGGAGGACATGGAGACCTTTGTGGCAGAAGCAACTCGGGAATCCATCACCCAATCAGATTGGGAGGCCCATGCCGAATGGGCCACTCAATCCGAGGATCCAATGGGAGATTTGATCTCACCCAATCGCTGCACCCAAGCTCCAGTCAAAACTGACTTGGGACCTATCACAACTGAAAAATTTTTTTTGCCACGCTCAACGGTGCACCAAACTTATCCACACCGCAAAAATTCATCCAATGTCAGGAAAACAAAAAGTGAAGGCCAAAGCCAATGCGACTCTTTCTGCAAAAATCAACAAAAACTCTGATAGCATTGCTGCTAACAACCGCGCTGCTGTGAAAGCCTGTGGGGACCAAGAAGAGGCTGGTGGGCCCGGGGGCCCACCCCCTCACACTTAAGGTGCGATGGGGGAAACCTTCACTCTAGGGACGCTGAATATTGCTGGACTCAAGGCCTCCCCATCCCGGACTAGGAAACTGAGTTTTTTACAAAACAATTTACCCGTGGATATCCTGGCCATCCAGGAGTCCCACAGTCCATGAGGTTCCGAGGAAGCTTGGAAAACAATGCTCCTACCATCCCTATCCTTTTGGTCAAAGCACTGTGGGGTGCTAATTTGGAAAAACAATTTTTTCAAATTTACATCTTCAGAAACATTCCTAAATGGCCAAGTGCTCGTTGTCACCTTCTCATGGGCCGATATTGCACACACAATCGTCAACTTATGCCCCAAACGGTGCACAAGAGCGTCGGGAATTTTTCTCGTTGGTCAAATCCCTCCCGCTACCCCCTGATTATTTCCTAATTTGGCGACATGAACTGTTGGCTAACCTCACCCACGGACTGGTGGACGCCCTAACCCCACGCCCCACAGGGTCACGTAGAACTACGCATTCTAAAAGCAACCCTTGGGTTAATGGATGCGCTGCCATGACATGCCCCACTGCTCAAAAACATGACGCGTCCCCACGTCCCCAACAGGCTACTAAGGTCCAGGACCTGCATTGACCTTATTCTAGCGCCGGCAAAATTCCAACCCCACATCTCCCACTTCAATACAACGAAAATAGAATCTCCAACCACCGACTGGTCTCAATAACATACCACTTACCCGTCACAGTTGCAAAGGCCCCACATTGGTGCAAAATCTGCCCCCCAGAGCTCGCGTCACCAGGATTTTCCACGTGGGTGGAAGAGGCAACTTTGGCAAAATTGTTTGTTGCACAGTTTTGCGCAGACCCCATTTCAACATGGGCAACTTTTAAAGAAGACACCATCTGCCAGTATCACCATCTCTCATCCAGATGCTCACGAGCCACATTAGTGGTTATATCGCGCGCGCTGGTGGAATTGGCCCACTTGGAGTCCAACATTCCAGCCTCAGGATATAGCCCTGCATAGGGTCAGAAGTGGGTGGAGGCAGCCGCCCACCTCAACGCACTTGAAAGGCAACACAAACATTGGGTTTGTGTCCAATACAGGGCCACACGCATCATTAAAGGCGACAAGTGCACCGCATACTTCTTCAAAAAAAATTTTGCACCACGCCAGAGCGTGGCCTGCACACAGGTGAGAAGATCAGATAATTCTATTGTGGACACACTGGCCGAAGTGGCAATCAAAATGCAAAAATAATACTCCGAGTTATACCGAGCTGAACCAATTCAGCCAGCCGAAATGGCGGAATTTCTTGACAGAGCTCATATCCACACCATTTTCTGATACCCGGAAATAATGAATTTAATTACTCCAAACAAATTATGGACTACCATTCGCGGTGCGCCAAACTGAAAATGCCCAGGCCCAGATAGCATTTCATATGTTTTCTACAAAAAATATTTTAAATATATATCCCCATTGCTGCTAGCCTCACTCAACCAAAGCCTGTTGGAAATGCGCCCCTACCAGGAGGACATGAGGCCTTTACTGTCACACTCTTCAAGATAGGGGATAGGCTAGACTTAGCCAACTGGCGCCCCATTTCTCTAACAAACACAGACGCCAAAATTTTAACCAAAATCATGGCTAACTGTTTAGGGACTGTAGCATCTGCCACCATCTCCCCAGAACAATTTGGTTTCATCCCCAGAAGGTCGATTTGGGATAACGTGCACTCTGTGGCTAATATGTGTCAGTCAACAGCCTCTGGGGCACTTGTATTCTTGGACCAACAAAAGGCCTACGATAGAGTAAACTGGGAATACCTTAGGGCCTGCCTCCAACAATTCTGCCTACCATCCCGCTTCATTAACTGGGTGATGCTGCTCACGGAATCTGCAACAATGGCAGTGCGCGGCCCAGGTTTCCTAACAGAAGTAGTCCGTCCTCAAAGGGGCCTGCGACAAGGGGACCCCTCAGCTCACTCTTATACAACTTCAGCCTTGACCCACTACTGCGAAATGGAATGCCCACCTCACTGGGGTCCATGTGCCAGGCCAAACCCAGTCAAGATGTTGGCATTTGCAGATGATTGCATGGTGGGGGTGTCTAATAACAAAGATGTACGCGCACTTGAAGCCCTCATCCAGGAATATTCCCGGGTAAGCAACGCGGCACTGAACGCCTCCAAAACCGAAATCATCCTCCTTGGTCAGTTTCAGAACTGCTGGGCCCCAGCAAGTAGTTCCCAACCCGGCCCATCTGCTCGCCCACATCCACGCCTTACTAACTCAAAACACACCGCTCCACTGGTGCTCCCCTTTGTGCCACGACCTACCATAGGACCGGTACGCCATCTGGGCGTGTGGTTGGAGGCAGGTGGATACGCGTCAGCAGTAATGGAGTGCCATATACTGGACAACGTGACGAAGCGAATCGCCTCTCTCAGAGCCCACCCTACTACCCTCACTGGCAGGGTTGTTCTTGCCAACTCTATGCTCCTATCCAAAGTCTGGTTCGGAGCCCACGCCATCCCCTTCTCCCCAAGCTTCTTCAAATCCCTGTATGCTTTGCTACAAGGATGGCTTTGGTCAGGCCGCCCTCCACCAGTACGGCTAGAGGTCATGTTTGGCCCTCATCATCATGGTGGCATGGGCCTGCTTGACTTCAAAGCCCATGCTGCCAAGATCCTGGGCACCTGGATCGCGGCTGTCACCGCTCCTACACTCCCATCCCAACACTGGTCCCACGCGGCCTGCTCCAACTTCTCCCAAGCCTTGGGCCTCAACAATCCATCAAACCCCCACTCAATGATGAAATACTTCGCATCACACACATCAGCCACAGGTCCTCACGGGACCAAAACCCACTACAAACGAATCCTACTCTCCATGAAAAGCGCAGAGTGGAGAATTCGTATTAGTGGACATACAACCCGAAGAGGCCGCCCCTCTCCTCAGTTCACACAAGAGGTACAGGGGCTACCCATCCATGATGGCGTGATCCCCATTCGACCCCAAGTCCTATCCAGGGTGGACTACCTGGACATGATGGACATCCTTTATTCCACTGAGACCCAAAAGACTATCTGGAAATACGCACACCATCCTCTGTTGCAGCCTCAAGTCCGCTCCCATGTGTGGCGCTGCCTAAGGCGGGTGTATCGTACAGCTGAGCGCTCTAATGCTTTACACTCATCCTGTGTCGCGTGTGGCCAGTATGGAACGCTGTTTCACCGCCTGGAGAAGTGCCCCACCTCTAAAGCAATATGGCGCGAAGTCCAACGTCTGCTAGGCCAGGATCAAACACATCCCTTCAGTCTGTCAAGAGATATGTTTGCTTCATCAATGGCCTCCCCCTCCCACCCTCCCTGCGTGCTCTGGTGGTTGCAGTCGCCATGTGGACTATCCACACGATTGTCTTGGATGCCATCGCTGGATCCATCCCCACCCTCCCTGAAGCTGTCCACAGATTCCGGTCTCATTTGGTAGATCACTTTCAAGTGTGGAAGTTTGGATATCTCCCACCGCGTCTCCGACAGCTGGCCTCCTCCTGGTTCCCAGTCTGGTTCATCAAATCAGACCTTCCTCCACACGTGCTCAATAGTGGCTACATCCCCTACACACGTTCCCTCCCCCTTCCCGTAAGTGGCTTTCCTGCTGGCAACAAGAGATAGCATCGCTTCTCTGGGGTGCATCCCCTGGTACTAAGTTTTGTCTCATCTGAGTCATATTCGGAAGTGTCCGTCCCATGGTCGGCCTTCCCCGCAATAAATTTAAATTTAAAATACAAAGGAACTTCATAGTTGAGGGGTGTAAAGTATACTTCTTTCAGTTTTATAACCTCTTCATACTCGATCATAATCTTCATTTCAATGAGAATATCATATTGATTGTTGCCTAAGGCAATTTCAGGAGATAAGAAAACTAATTTTCTAGCTTGGATTGGCAAAGATGAGTATGCACCTATCTCTGGTGTCACTTATACTGGAGGTACTATACTCTTGATTGTATTTATGATCTGAGGCAAGCTTGATGTTTTTGATGAGGCATAAATGAGACAACATTATTGCGTGTCCCATATCCATAATAGCGATAACTAGGACCCTTTTAATAACTCTTCCAATTCTGGTAATGATCTCTCAAACTTCAGTGGAGGGGCTAACAATTCTTTGAGGCGGAAAATCACTTTGAGATTTTTGGCAGTCTTGTGGTACTTCTTCTTGATCTCCAGGAGACTGTGGACGCTCAAGATGGGTCAGTTCAACAGGGAAAAATACTGATCAGTATCACTGTCTGTACCAACTATTCTGGGAAACACTATAACCTGACTGAGGTAAGAGCCTTCACGGACATGAGCTTCATCATATTCAGCATTTAAATGGTCTAAAATAGAGAGCTTGGCGGATGAATCTTAAATGTAATTACCTGTGTCCTCATTACTCCCTTCAGAGTCATCATTAGCTTCAGAACTAAAGCAAGCGAGATGAGTAATTGGCATTGTTTAGATTTCAGGTTTTCTAAGATGGTTGGATTTAGTGATACTTAACTAATGCCGACCTTCCTTTTTCTTTCTTGGCAAGGGCAAGTTTCTTGTTGAAGCACATATCCTCAGTATGGTTGCTCTTCTTGCAGAAGTTGAATCTTTGCTTTTACTTATTTTGGTCTTTGCTTCCTCCAAAATATAACCTCTGTGTTTTGTGGAGGCCTTTTGTGAAGTCTCTGACTTGATTTTGTCAACTACATCATTCAGGTCTTCTTTAATATCTATGACAGAGTAAAAGCTTCTTTTGACAGATGTGACTTGAATTGCTAAACAGGGTTACTATGTAAACTATCAACAACGGCGGCTATGGCATCAAGCTGAGTAAGCATCCTTGAGGTCAACAGCGTCTGGGCCTCTATATGAAAGTAATCATCAAATTTGAAGGATTTCATTCTGATGTATTGTGTTGTTTACATAAAGCATGTTTCTTCATTCCTGAATCTTTTTGACCAAATTCTTAAATGAGCGGTTCTTTCACTTCTCTCCATATATGCATGTCGTCCATATAAGGCAACATACCCTCTTGAGCCATGCTGTTTAAACAAGAAAAAATATGTTTAGACTTTTAGTTAATAAAGCAACTTTTATTGCTGCTTCAAAGATGTAGAGAAAATGTAAGATACTTTCTTCGCCATGGTAATCTTATCCTTAAACGCCATCTTAAAGTAGTGTTTTTTAATCCAGTGGCCATGTGTACTCCAGGAGCATCATTTTTGTTAATTTAGTTTAAAATTCTCAGTTCAACTTTCCAATTAAGTTGACATATTTGGTCCTGTAGAGGATCAAAATGCTGCTATATTTCCTCTAAGGTAAGACTGGGCGTAACATCCAGAAATTTTAATTCTTCTTTCAAGAATGACTTCATTGTTCTCCAAGTTCAAATCATGGATGTCCAGTTATGAATTTTTGGTGAGTATATGAGAGGTATGTTTGCAAAATCTTGTTCTCATCCTCCAATACTCCTATGCGCTGATTCAAGTCCTTCTTCATTTCTTTGTTTAAGTGTTTTAAGGAGGCTTGTTGAGCTTGGCTTTAACTCTTTTTTTTAGTACTAAATGGTCGGCTTTAACTCTTCTGTAAGAGTATTTCAGAGTTTCTCAGTTTTGTTTGGGGTGGCGATAAACCTAGTTAATGTACTCTTGACTAAGGGATTTGCACTCAGGTTGGTCTCCAATTTACTAAGACGCTAGGATTGGAAAGAGTAGAAGCCTGAGTCAAACAGTTTTCTAGCTCCTGTTTGACACAGGCTACTTGGAAAAAGATGATAACTTGTGACACTGATGAAGTCTCAGAGGTTCAATGGGCCTCCAGCTCATCAATTCTTCATAGAGCTTACTCTAGCTGAGCTTTTAAGGATTGAGTTTTTTCTTACTCCTGGTGACAGCTAGTGGAAGCTTTAGCTGCCATTTTTACAAGATCTTCTCTATCCTATCTTCAGGGCTCTTCAAAGAGGGTGTCAAGTAAAATCTGATGTTTATTGTTTGTCTCCAGATTGTCCTTCCAAAGAAGTTCTTCAGCTTCCTCTACATATATGATAACACTGGAATCATTAACCCCCAGTTTAATTTGAGCTGATAATGTAGGATTGGTTTGATTTGATAAAATGGTAGATGTCCCCTATACTTTGTGATGCCATATTATATATATATTCTTGTAGGATATATACAAGGCCCTTTGTATTGATATAATGGCGGTGTTCTTCGTTATAGAACCCTAATAAACTCACAATCAGATAAAGCGTTGGGTGTATTAAATAAAAAATATAGCAGAATAGATTTGAGCTTGATTATAGCTCTCTGGGAGATAATTGGATTCATACAGGCATATGAGAGGCATTTCCAGGGTAAAATTCTTTTGCAGCTGCCTTTTTCAACGAGTTAATGACTCCAAGAAGTAACTCTTTAATTCTTTTATTAAAACTAAGTAAGACGTTATTCAGGAATCTCCATTTAAGCTTTGAACTTTTTAAAACGTGACGATGGGTGGACTTGCCCTTTAAACATCTTCTTAAAAGTTTCCATTGTGCACCCAGTTGGTGACTCTGTCAATCAGGCTATCTTCCTGGTGCAATTAATTAGTTGCAGGTTTTTTAAGCGTGAGATGAGCCATCTATAGTTGGAACTAGCTTTAGGACTTCTGTTTTAAGAATAATGATAATATGACCATGAAGCCTGACAGTCAATACTTGAAGTTGACTATGTTGCATGAAAATTATATTTTTTATTTAAAAAGTGCTGTCACCGCATATGTTCCATCATTTAGAGTATCTGTCCTATGTCAATTATGGAGAAATGTACTTATTGAAGACAAGTACCAAAACAAGATATAGATATAATGACAACTTTTAGCAGTATATAAAGGAGTTTTTATATTTCGCATTCAACAATAAAAACCCCAAAAAAGGAAAAAGATTAATAAAAATTAATAAGGGGAATTTTGGAAGTGGGTTCATGGTCATGCAATTCATTCCAGATGGTAAAATGTGATTTTATCATATTTTTATAGGGCATTCTGGTTGATTTTAATATCTAACTCAGATGAGACTTAGTATTTTTTAGCTTGAGGATTCTTCAGCTTCTTGATTTTTCCTTTTTTGGGTCAAACTTCAATTGCTGTATTTAATGATACCTTGAATAGTTGTCGCATGACATCCTGATGATCCTTCACGCTGATTAGGCAGGATCTCATTTTTGGTATCTTAGGTTTGGTTTGGTCTGTCATAATTTTTCTAGTCAAATTTAGCTGTGCTGACTATTAATTTCTTCAGGTAATTTATCAAGGTAATTCCTTTAACCCCTCCTAATTCTAGGTTTTAATTTGGATGAGGGAGTTGAATGGTCAATTTTCTTCCCATTTTGTCTGTTCCAGGATTTCTGACATTTACTTTTTAATATCAGTTCTATTATAATGTTTAGTTGTTATAATACCAAAATCAGCTTATGATACATTTGTCCACCCTACTTTTGAGAGGATCTTGCATCTATATAAGCTGTCAATGACATATAATGTAATTAATGTTAGAAGTTGCCAAAAAATACATTGATAGCTATCCTGGTAAACTATCTCTAAGTAGATATAATAATTGTTACTAAGTAAATATAATTTCCAAGATTCTATAATTAGAACTGATCTCAGATACAATAGTAACTATTACTCCTCAATCTATAGCTACATATAAGCTATATGTGGAAAATTTATAAGTAAGTCTAGTTCCTTTTGTTTTTTTGATACGCTTTATTTTATTTTAATCTTTAACAACCAGGTAAAGTTTTGTTAAGAGGGTATATAGCTTTTAACAATCTATAGCAATTGATTACATAGTATTATAATCAAATTACTAAACTAAGTTTTGAACTCAATCTTTACTTTTATATATATATATATATGAGTTTAGGGCACTTAGTATAGTCTCATGTAAACCTGAGAACTTAAAAAGGGGTAAGAAATTTCTTTACAGGTGGAGAGATATGCATCTAATATAGTATATGGAGGTAAATTACATACCTGACGCAGTTTTAGAAGGTGGTGATTTAGAACCCAAGTATATATAATCATTCTTATTTTAATACTTATATTCAACTATAATCTATTACAGGGAAGATTTTTAAACACAAGACTCACAAGTACCATAGATCATGATATTCTGGTATCCAACTTGTGTTTATATAGCTGAGGCAAGATACCCAGGGGATGGACAATACTGAAACATAAACTATAAAACTAAACCAACCAAAAAACCTGATTTGACTGCCCTAAACGAGCAGTGGGAAACACAAAATTAATGATAAAAAACACCTACCAGGGTGCATAGCAGAGAGCTGCTTATCCCATCATGGCGGAGGGGGAGAGTGGATCAGGTGGAACGAAATCTTCATCCTTGGGATTAGCATTGAAAAAGTGGATCAATGCTGATAGTAAGGGGGTTGGGGCATCCGCAGGATGAGGGTTGAGGTGAGATAGATAGTTGTTGCATTTGTCAATTTGGGCCTAAATATAGGATTCTATGAGCTTGGCCACATGGCGTTTGGCTTGGATGCAGGCATCGGCAAGTTGGGCTAATTTTGCAATGTTTTCTCTGGTGACATGTGTGGATGGGGAAAATTCTGCCAGAGTAATGACACGTTTGACAGTGGTAGTGAAATTTTCATATAGGCGTTGGATTACCTCTTTTGCAGTATGAGTAAAATTGGAGGGGAACAAGGGAATGTGCAGCCCTTTTTTAAATTCATTGACAGATTTTGCCATGGCTTCACAAAGCTGGCAATTTTTGGGCGAGGCCACCGCAGCCTCAGCAAGCTGGTGGTCGCTTTGGTATGGGATAGCATTGGGTTTGGGGACATATTGTTTGGTCAAAAATGCGGCATCAAAGTCTTAATTCATCCCCCTTGGGTTGGGACCATCTAGTACTAAAAAAAAGTCTTAATTCATGAAAGGTTTTTAGATCGATTGGTTTAGCTGGAGGTGGGACATTTTCACCAGATATGGTCACTTCATCCAGTAAATCCCAGGGATTTTGCTTGACTTAGAATGATTCATTGATAGGTGGCTGTGGTTGGGTCAGTTTGGGATAAGGATTTTTTGGAATGCACATTGGTCTAAGCCTGCACCCGATTGGTTGGCATGGGTGTGAATTTACCAGTTTGGGTTTGAGGTGCTAAATTTTGCTTCTGATTTGAGTGCATGGCCTGTGGGGGTGTGGACAGCAAAATTCCCACTTGAACGCTGTTGGTGTGGCCTCATGGGTGGAGATGGCCGTGTTTGCAGGATGTGAATTATATTGACATGCTTTTTTTTCATATGGTCCAATTCTAATAGAGGGGGCAAATTGTGCGATCATTGTCAGTGTGGGCCTAAAAGAAATGGTCAGGTGTGGATGGGATATAGGCACGCGGTGGGATGTGCTGGGCCATGTTTAGCTGGTGGGGGTAATGGTGGCCATTACCTAAGGTGCTGCTAGTCTCTCAGCACCACTTAGAACAATAAATTTGAGGATGTGGTCTGTGCCATAAGTGGACAGCCAGACATCAGCTCCTCATAGAGTGTCTGAGGGGGAAGGTGTGAGGGTAGGTTCACAAAGGTCACCACAAGTGTGGTATCATTGGGGAGGCGGGTACAGGTGGTGGTAATGGGTGTGTTTATATATATTAAGGGCATTGCTGCTGCAACATCCGCGTCCTCTTCAGTAGGGAATCCAATATCAAAGTACCCCTTATAAGGGCAGAAGTTGATAAAACCTGCTGGTGTAAAGGTGGCCTTTGTCAGCTCAATTATTGCTTTGTCAGCGTATGGGAAGAGACATCCATACTCACCGCAGAGTAAAAAGCGAATATTTGATTGGTGTTGGGCTAGGGTCGTGGGGGAGGGTTGGGTGGACTCATGCGAGGTGTGGTGCTAGTTCCCTGGAGGGACATAGCAGCTGGATGTATTTGGCGGACTGGATGAGCCAGTCCGCACATATTTTCCTGATGGGTGGTAGATGCTAGCGGGTGGAGAACCGCTGCCATATACAGGGACAGCATTTGTTATCCAACTTATTGATCAGAATTTATAATTTACTAGTACCCTTTGATGAAGCTCTGATCATGTATATAATAAAAGAGCTATCTTGTGTAAGATATTTTTTAGTACTATTTGGTCCCAACCCAACTTGTGGAAGATATTAATTGATTCCTAAAAATAGAATAAAGCTTGGAAATTAGTTAATATGGTTTAATCTGGTATATATACCATTACTAATGGCAGAACAAATATTTAATGAACTGTAAATGTTGAGATACTAATCTTATCTTATATGTATTTCATGCTTTAGTAACACCTGATTTTTTCCAGTTAAATCTAGATTAGTATATAGGTTTTGGCTAATCAACTTTATTTCCACCACTTTTAATTCCTCTTGGCATAAATTTACATCAATTTTTTTAAAAAGTAATTGTAAACTAACTCTAACTTTGCTCCGCCAAACAGTTCCCTCAATGTCCTCAGATCCCCCACTGACTGCTCCAAGGTATGGCAGCATTATAACATTCTCTAGCATTTTCCATACTTTAGGAAAACGTGCTCAGGCTGGATCATCTAGTCCTCTTAAATCCTTAGGCCAGTTTTCCACCCATTGATCTTAATGTACACCTCACTCATACCCAAGCAGTGCATCAAAGAACCCTGGTTTTTCCTCAGAGTAGCATGCATTTTGCCTTAGGTTGGATACATAAAGCTATTCCCCTACGCTGATAAAAAACTACTGATTTAGAACAGGCAGTGTTAACCCTACAGGATTCATCAGCTAACGCCCCTACAAGAGGTATTCCAACCTTCTTTTCCCTTGTGAAGATGATGCCTCATTTGCAGCAACTGTTCCCCTATTGTCCCAGGGCACCCTCTCCACACCACTCATACCTGGCTTCCTGTGGAAACTAAAAATGATTGTATAATGTGTGGGATTGTCTTCCAACCTCTCCCCGCGGTGCTCCATCAGGATCTGATAATTGTTTTGGCCGCCCACAGCTCTGACCACATCATTCAGTTTTAATCCCAAATGGGGCCTTACATCTTGCAGGGCCTTGGGCATTTTATATATTACGCCAAAATTTTGATAAACTTTCACGTTGATTACCCCACATATCATTCTCTCTTTTGCCACCAAGCATCCATTCTGGGCCATTTTGAGGGCGGCCAGATTAGCTTTCTTTCCTGTTTTGAGATAGATCACTTGAAACAAAAATTCCAATCATTTGTCACTCTTGCTAGAACTGAGCCCACCTCAATCAGCGCTCAACCTGCTGTCATCTTGCATTGTTTTCTGTGTGGTACAGAAAGCTACCCCCTTATTGTAAATGTTTTGACAAACTATCAGTTTATTAGCTATATCAAACCTATATTCAACAATCTTTAAAGAGAAGCCAATTCCATCTTATTGATTGTTAGATCACGCGGCCTAGGTTTTATATGGAGATGATACCTTGCTATTTTACTGTTGATTGAATCCTTGAATCCCCACAGACGCAATTTTTCCCTTATATTATTAACCACCGGTGATGTAGCTTCATTATGTTATTCATCTCTCATTTCAGATCAGCATCAATATGCTTTTTACCCCGCGTCAGCCAAAATTATCAGTAACAGGGTAATTATAATTATTATGGCCAGCTGGTAGTGAGTCGAGTACCTTTGATGGAATTTACTTACTTCAATGTATCAATTTATGTGTAAGTGCTTTCCATCATCTTCTCTTGCTTCCCCGCTATGGGAATATTCCGCCAGTATTATATTAATCTTAATGGCTGCTTAGTAACCAAAAATACACCAAAGAGAACTCTAATAGAGAGAAGATATCTGAGTGAGCTTACCATTTGGAACAGAGCATTTTTTGCCTTAGTAGATAGTTTGGATTTACTATTAAGTTTGAGAGCGAGCTTAAGAACTACCTGCAGTGACCAGATACTATGGGAGATTTCTTTTGTATAATTAATAAAACTATATTTCCAACGTGAAGAGCTTTTCTAGTTCTTTTTACCCAGACTACTGTCTTCACACTATATTGAATATTGATTTTTATGCTAACCTAAATCACAGGAAATAAACACCTAAGCACTAGTTACAACAGTGGTGCTCGCTACAGGGGGCACACTGCTACTTAGTGCCTAAAAAAATTTTTAAACCTAACCTGGGATATTTCCTTGGTTACCCTGAACGAGTTATGGACTCTAGAGTAGCTGATCCCCTGAGCCAACGTAAATTTGTTCCACCAGCTCATTTTCAGAACAAAGGATTAATCAGGTTTTTCATTTTAGGATCAGATGAGGCAGTACCTCAGAACTCTCAAGTGTCCACTCTGGAAGCTACCAAGGAGGATCCCACACCTCTCCTTGAAAGCTTTGAGCATAATGGGGGTAACTCCCTTGTTGAGTCTTAAGGTGAAATGACCTTATTGAAAACTTTAGTCCTTTTAAAAAGTAGGAGATTATGAAGTTAAGTTAATCATCGCTGCTGTTAATGAGAAGCTTGAACTGGTTGAACTTCAGGTTGTGGCGGAACGGTGTCATTTTTATGGGGATGATTAACCAACTCTGCCTCAAATCACCTCTAGTTTTGTTGAATTGTTGGTTCATTAAATATTGGCAAATATGATGGCAGGTGATGAGGATTCCTAGAGCCCTCTATCCACCTATATTAGTAATTCAAATTTGCTTAAGATTGCTCCTCAGAATGCTAGCTTGTGAGGGCAATCTGGACTGTCACAGCCATTGTGCATGTGGAAGGGGGTTCATAACTTTTTAAGCCAATTAACTTGCCAAAGTTTGATAAAAGTGGAATGTGCTCACCTTTACTGCATTGTTTTACTAAGTATATGTGGTGCCTATGGGGCTATAAAAGTGTCTACTTTGATGAATTCTTTGGATTCTGTGAGCCAAAAGTTGAAATAATTATGTTACAAAAAAGTTGGAATGATTTATTGTATTTTAAAAACTCTTGGAAAACGAGTTTGGTGGCGCAGAATGGATGACAATAAAGAAGACGTTGTTTCTTAAATTTTAATTTAATAAGTA
>JAKSZP010005517.1:0-123094 GCA_022478985.1 Massospora cicadina | reverse complement strand
CATAAGGTTTGTGCAACTCCCCGCTACGTTCCAGCATGCCATGGATACGATTTTAGGTGACTTGTAGCTGTCCTGTGACTTAGTTTACCTCGATGATATCAATGTGTTCTTGAAAACATTTACAGAGCACCTTGCCCACTTGGAACAAGTGTTCCATCACCTCACTACCGCTAATATCAAGATCAAACCTCAGAAGTGTCATTTTAAAGAACAACTAGAATACCTCAGGTTCATAGTGGATTCAAAAGGGCTTAAAACGCAGATGGCAAAGGTGGAAGTGATAAGCAAGATGACTCAACCAGATAATAATCGGGATATCCAAGTGTTTCTGGGGATGGTCAGGTACTACCAATGGTTCATTCCCATCTTCAGTTGCATCAGGGCCCCACTTTTCGAGTTGTTACAGAAAAATGCCTCTTTTGAGTGGACAGAACAATGTCAAAAAGCTTTTGATGTGTTATGAACTGCATTAGCAAGTGCACCTATTTTGCAATATCTCAACTTTCACAAACAATTCATAGTACAAATGGATGCATCCCTTTCCGCTATAGGGGCAGTATTATCCCAGAAGGACGATGATGGCGTGGAGCATCCTGTCGCAATTTTTAGTCAAAGCTTGAACTTTCACAAATGAAACTACACCGTGACCAAGCAGGAGTTTTTGGTGGTGATTTATGCATACAAACAATTTTGGGTTTATCTACTTGGGGTAAGATTCCAAGTAGTGACAGATCACGCTTCCTTGTGCTGGCTGTAGAATCTGTGTGAACCAGAAGGATGGCTCACGCGTTGGGCACTAAAGCTCCAGGCGTACAATTTTGAGATTATACACTTTCTGGGAGCAAAACATCAAAATGCAGATTGTCTTTCCCAACTGCCAATGGTTGCTATCATGGTGGATTTAGATGACATTATGTACAAGAAGATGGTGGTGAACAAATACCATGACGAGCTGCCACATGTGATCAGGGCTTTAGATGGGCTCAGGCAGGATACTTTTCTATGTGAGGGGAACTATATAAGTGGATCAGAGACTCAACGCTGAGTTTCCCTAAACCTTTAGCTAGACCCACAAATATTAAGGATGCTCATCAGGCTGTAGGACATGGAGGATTGCGGAAAACTTTGGAGTTTTTGTGCCCCCATTACTACTGGGAGAGCATGCATTATGATGTATTGGAAACAGTTAGTTGTTGCCATCAGTGTTAAGTGGAAAAGCCATTCTTCAAGAAGACCACATGTCAGCTGGTTAAGCCCCAGTTTTCTTGGAAAACCATTTCCCTTGATGTAGTGGGACCTCTTTGAACTAGCACCAATTGATCCAAATATATAGTTGTCGCTATTAATTATTTGACCCAATGGGAGGAGGCCAGGGCCATTAACGACTTGGGAGCAGTCAACACTACCAAGTTTATTATAAAGTGTGTTATACAGCGACATGACTGCCCGCAGTTCATTCTAAAAGACAATGGAACCAATTTTACATCGCACATCCTGCTCAAGTTAAACAAATTGATGGCAATCCGCAGGGTTTTGACTACCCCCTATCATCTAGAATCAAGTGGAATTGTGGACGGGTCAATGGAACCCTAGTGAACATACTCCATAAATTGGTGAAGGATCAACCCTCAGAATGGAGTACCCTTCTACATATAGCTGTTTTTCATATAATATCAGCTATCATTCGTCCACTGGTAAGAGCCATTTACAACTGTTGTATGGTTGACATACGGCTCTGCCCACGTTTCTTTACTTGTGTAGAGGACACTGGTGGTGTGGACCCTCAGCGATATTAGAAGACTCTTACAGAAACATTGATCAAGCTAAAAACGGAAGCCTACTCCACCAGTTTGGCCCAAAAGATTTGCGATCAGGCATCTGATCAGAAGATATGGAGCGGACTTCCGCTGTTTGCTTTAGGAGACCATGCCTTATTGCGTGACCAGCACGGATTTGGGCGGAAAAACGAGCTTTCTAACATCTGGGCTGTGCCGTTTGAGATAATTGAGAATACTGGCATGGATGTCTACGCTATTATGGAACCTGCGGGTTTGGATTATCAACCGAGTTCATGTAAAGTTACTTCAAGCATACAAGCAGTAAAAGCATATTGTCCAGTCAAAGGGGAGGGGGTAATTTCAGGAAGCTGATATGACTGGACGATACACTACACATACTGGCGGATCAGAGTGGGAATTGAGACAAGTCTTGAGATTGATGGAAAAGGTATATGAAAAGTAATTGATCGAATTGTCAACCATTCAGCAAAACAAGGGAAATTATGCCGAGATTTTGAGATAGATGTAAACTTCTAGAAAAGGGAAAACTAATAGGGGACTACCAAGATGAGGATGCATCAAGCTTGGGGAACTGAGATTAAAAAAGTTGAACAGAGGATTGAGGAATAGGTCTTTTTTAGTTAGTAAGATGTTTCAGATAAGTCTGCCATTATTAGAAGATTAATAAAGGTCATTAAAGGCAATTGGTCCATATATCATTTATCAGGATTTAATAGAGTTGGTGATCTTCATAACTTCTGATTTGGTTGCATATTGGCTAATGCCCTGTGTAAACTGACTTGGTGAAATCCAGCCTTTACGCTGAGAATTAACACCTCTTAAGCCTTTATTTATTTTAAAGAATAGTGTTTTTAGGGCTCTAAACTAGCCTTAGGTTAAACCCATTGTAAGCGTTATGTCCAGGGGAAAGTTATAATTATATCTTGTCATCTTGGCCCATCAGCAGTAATGCTGAAAGTGGTGCTCACAACAGGGGCACTCAAAGAGGCCTCTGTGAAATCATTAATCACCAAAGGATAACGCTTTCTAGAATGGCTTAACCTCCTCTTTTTAGGTTAAACTCTATTTTTATCTGGATAAGAGAGACCATTGAACCTAATAATGAGTCCCAGTATCCACTTTTTTCAAGTGAACCTCTGAATATATAATGGTTATTAAAGTTTAACTTTCTGTTGTCCATGTCATGGTTGAATGACTTAATAGTGGGAACCAACGCCAAAGATAAGGCTGGGTGACAGGAGTCCCAGAAGGTGAAACTTCAGGCTCTTCCTGACATTAAACACACATTAGACCAACGCTGGGTACAAGCAAAATATGCCTAGGTTGGTACTAATGGGATGCAAACGCCCAGTCCCTTGTCTCAGCCCAGGCGTTAAAACGAACGATTTATGTAATGAATGAAGATGGTTTGACTCAGTTAATTGGAGAATAAGGGTTCAAATCCCATTTGAGTTATAAAGTTATAAGCTTGGGTAGAATACGGCTTCAATCAATTACTTGAGTGAAGGCACTTTTGGTGTATTCTACTAAATCAGATGGGAGCATTTGCCTATTGGAGCATCAAGGCTTGGCCCACTTCCGAAGACCCATAATTACCCCAAACCAGTTTAAATACGTTTTCCCCAACCAACATTCTTTGTTGGTCAATTTTTCACAAATAATATTACCTTTTGTTTTACATTTTCTTATGGTTCCTTGGGCAAGCTTGGGGGCAGACCTCTTTGAGAAGGTCTCCAACTATGTTGGCCACTACATTCTATCCTAATTTACAAAAATTTCAGCTGCTCCCTTGGGCCGCTCAGATCCCTTCCAGATCGAGGCACCCAAGCCTTCTGGCACCAATTTACACTTGATTATAACTCCCCTCTGGGTTCTCTCAAGTTGTGCTGTTTCTTGCTTACCTGATACTGTATACCGCGCTCTACACCCTGGCCTTGGGTCCCTTCTGTACAGGCACCATTTGAGGTTCCTTGTTTCCCATTATTCTAATGGCTAGTTCCCTAGCAGTGTGGGCTTGCATCCCACACCACCTTTCTGGGAATGAGAGAGTTACAGACACTCTCTTAACATTAGTCAACCAACCTTTTTATTATACAAGCATGAGTTTTATTCATGTGGGACTTTTTGTTATTCTTAAACAGGGTGCGCTGGCCGTTTGTTAATGCCACAATGGTGCTCAACACAGTTTTTCATTTTTTTATTTTGGTGTGTCTTAGCGTTATTCTTGCAACTTATATTTGGAAAGTTCCCACCCTTCCTTCTCATACCTGGTGGTCTCGGACTTTTCACAATCCTGTTGTTAAATTCCCCACCTTTCTCTCAAGATTTATTTAAAATTCAACAGGCCTTGGCGTCCTTTGATCCAAAACCCTCTTTGGGAAATAATAATTTTTCTGGTTCACATCCGCTTTCATGGGGAGTAGATTTGTTGTACTGGTTGTCTCCAGACACGGCTGACTGGGTTTTTTCAGTGTTCTCTACTCATCTGCTCTTGTGGCGATCAGTGGATGGCTTGGAGCGTGTCTTGGAGCAGAGTCTTTCTGACAGATCATCTATCTGTTCCTTTTATGATTTCTTTTCACTGTGTCAACTGGGTCAGCCAGTGAAGTATATCTAAATGAATTCTGCAAAAAAGCCCAGGCTTTACCATTGCCCACCAAAGTTAAAACGCCATTTCTCCATTTGACTTGGGTACATCAGTGCAAAACTCCCCAATTCTGAAGTTGCCCCTTCCAATTTTGATCACTTTGTGGAAGCCCTTTGGGATGGTTTCCCCACCCCAACCCAGAAGTGGCAAGGTAATTTGGCCGTCATGGGTTCACCCAAATCGGACCCTATAGATATGGAATCCAAAAAGTCACACGCATTTTTCACAATGGAGGAATCTTATCCTTTTAGACCTTCAAATTCCCCTGAATTTGAAGCTTAACAATGGTCTACCCCCGAGACTAAATTAAAGGTTTCAGTTGATTCCACTGAGATGATGTCACCCGCGGTCGCCCCTATAAAAACTAAATCTGTGACTAGTAATATTTCCTTGAATTTCGAAGCATTTCCCTCTGATTCCCTCCCCAGTTTGGTGGAAGCTGAGGGTCTGGGTGAGTCTATATCTGAACTTATCAAAAATGGAATGAGGTTAATGGGTTTTCTTTGCGTGGCGTTCCAGCATTGCAAGTTGAAGCATCACCATTGGGCTTGGGGGTGATGGCCTTGGATAAAGATGTAATCTAGACCCTCATAGCAGGTATGGGGTCGTTGGAGCCTGGAATCACATTTTATCATGCAAATGGTATATCCCAAAACGAGCTGTTTATTAGCTCTTATGGCTTGGATGAGGACCCTAAATCATATATCAGATTACCCCTAAAAACCTCATCTGACCCCTACCATGATCTGGGGCACTCAGGAGGTGGAAAAAAGCGTCGTTTTAAATATGATAAAGTATATGCACCTGCAGAGAATGGGGTGGGTTATGTGGCCTCAGTAGTAAGAGTAACCAAATATCCTTCCCCCTTCTATGATTCCAAAACATGCCCTTATGGATTGTTCATACCAAAGGAAGAATATTAGGTGAGGTGGTGGCGCTTTCTGCTTTGAATAAATCCCATTCTGGATACTTTTTATTGACCGCTACCCTTACATCCCCTTTGGGGAAGTTCAGCACTAATATTTTAGTGGATACCAGTGCCACTAAAAATTTTATGGACCAAAACCTTGTTGACTACCTTGAGTTGAGCTAGTCGCCAGGTGTTATGGTTAGAGGCGAGGCTTCTCAAGGTATCCCCACGCTGAAAATCAGGGGTTAGTGGATTAATAGGTGGGCTCATATCTTCTGTCTGACAACTTTTAAGCTATCAATAACCTATTATACCCATTATTTTGGGTTTATAATGGTGGAGAAAGTTTGACGTCAGGACAAATTTGAAAGAAAACAACCTAACCTTGTCTTTGATGAATGGTCACCTGTTGATTGTTCCTTTGGCTGATGCCCACTTTCAGGGAAAACTGCCCCATTGGCAAAATTTATACTCTTTCTCTTGCCCCTTTGTTAAAGCCCTCGGTGGAGGCTCCCTTACCTTCCTGTTTGGAGAGGTTGTAATCTTCTTTTGACGCAGCTTCAGCTAATGCACTACCAGATCATTCCAAGTTTGATTGTGACTTTAGCCCACTGTGGATCTGGTGCATATATAATCACCCCATTTAACCATTGACTGTCTGGGAGGAAGAGGCTTTAGATGTGTGGGTGAAGGAACAGTTAGCCTAAGGTGCGATCTTTCAGCGTACCACCCATGTCTGCTCCCCGCTTCTTTTTTGTAGAGAAGGTTGATGGAACTTTACGCCCTTGTATTAATTATGATAATTTAAACAATGTTACTGTACCAGACCTCCATCCCATCTTTGGATTCACAGATTGCACGGTATGTAGAGAAGGCTAAAGTCTTCTCCAAGTTGGATTACCTCAATGCGTTTAATCAGATCTGGATAAAGAAGGGCCAGGAGTGGTTAACCGCATTCTGCACCAGAAAATGAATTTTCCAGTTTCAGGTCATGCCCTTTGGGCTAAAGAATGCCCCTGCCATCTTTCAACGTCGCATTGATGCTGCGTTGGGGGACTTGTTAGGGGTATTCGCGGTAGCTTACATGGATGATATCCTGGTGTTTTCCCCTGATCAGGAGTCCCATGCAGTACACCTTCAGCAAGTGATGGAAAGGTTGGGGGCCGCCCGGCTTATACTCAAGATCAGTAAATGTGAATTCTTCAAGTCCCAGGTCACTTTTCTGGACAACGTAGTGTTTTACCAAGGCCATATGAAAACTCCAGGCAAGGAGTAAGCTATTCGTGAGTGGCTCACTCCCACCTCAATCAAGGAATTGAGGAGCTTTTTGGGGATGTGTACGTTCCTCAATAAGTTCACGCCCAATCTCTCTGAGGTGGAAGCACCCTTATATAAGGCTATCGGTGTCAAAGTGCTTCAGAGGTCACCCGTTTTGGAGGATGCTTTCCAAGCGGTGAAGTGCACCCTAATATCCACTTCCATCCTTCGCAGTATCAACCCAGCAAAGGAGTTCATTGTGTCTTCTGATGCTTACAACTTTTCCATTGTGGCTGGCTTGTTACAAGTGGGAAAAGATGGACTGAGCATCCGGTGGGATTTTTTTCTAGGAAAATTTCTCTGCTTGAGTTGAACTACGCCTTTTATGATAAGGAGTTATTAGCAGTGGTGGAGGCGCTGACTTATTGGCGTCACCACTTACATGGCTCCTCCCAACCATTCTGTGTACGTACAGACCACTGGGCCTTGCTTTACTACTGAACTCCTCATGTCCTAACTCCACGGCAGACCCATTGGCATGAGACGCTTGCCAATCTGCATTTTCCTATGAGTTTACCAAGAACACGGAGAATGGTTTGGCGGATGCTTTAAGCCGCAACCCTGCATTGGTGCCCAATCCAAAGGAGGTAGAAATTTATAACACCCAGTTGATGATTTCGCCAGGTAAGATTCTGCCTCAACTTCCTGATTCCATGGTCAACACGCCAGCGCTCGTACCTCTGGAAAATGCAGCAGAATATAGTATGTTCAGAAGAGTAGTTCTTTCTCAGCCGTTATCAGCTGAATATACTGTGGTTCTCGCTAAGGGCGCTCTGAATCAGGAGGACTTATCCAGGGGTTATCACGTAAAGGATGAGATGGTGTGATTTCAGGGGCGCCTATGGGTTCCTGTTGGACCACTACTCCTGGAAATCATCCAGGACAATCATGACGGAATCACCGTTGGTCATCCTGGGAAAGCTAAGACCTTAGAGTTGATATGACGCACTTACAATTGGAAAGACTTGCCTGCTCAGGGGGGGCGGTATTGTAAAGAGTGCCTGATATGCAATCCTATGAAACCCAATTTGCAACCTTTAGCGGGGTTGTTGGTACCAGTCCAAAAGGCTGAAGGGCTTTGGACTTCCCTATCGGTGGATTTCGTTGTGGAATTACCCGTTTCTGATGGTTATGATGCCATCATGGTGGTGGACTGATTTACAAAGTTCGCCCACTTTATTCCTTGTAGAACGACTATAACTGCTGCTGAGATGGCCAGGCTCTTCGTCACACATGTGTTTGCGCTTCATAAGGTTCCTCAAGAAATCATTAGTGACTGGGGACCCCAGTTCACATCCGTCTTTTGGGAAGAGTTGTGTAAAACTCTTCAGATTTTCCCCTGCCATTCAACTGCCTATCACCCCCAATCAGATGGGCAGACCAAACAAGTGAACCAGTGCTTGGAACAATTTATGCGTTGTTACACCGCCCCAGATCATTCAGATTGGGTATCACCTTCCAATGGCCCAATTATGCTACAACAACACTTTGCACTCGTCAATTGGCTGTTCACCCTTTTTTGATAACCATGGCTTTAACCCCGCCCTTAACATGGAGCCCAGTTGTGGTTCCAATGTTGAAGCGGTGATGGACTTTTCTAAGACCATCAAGATGGTTCATCAGAGGGTTTCCACAAGTTTGAAGCAAGCTATGCTAGTTTATAAGGAGAACGCTGATGGCAAGCATCGAGTGGGTCCAGCGTACAAGGATGGGGATCTCGTGATGCTTGATGCTTGTAACATCCCTATCAATCAGCCATGCAAAAAGCTGGGTCCAAAGAGGATTGGTCCTTACCGCGTCGTTAGAAAGGTGGGTCATGCCTCATAACAGTTGGATCTTCCCTAGCATTTTGGATCTTCTCCATCTTTCATTAGAGCAAATTGCCATTGTTTGAGGGCCCCCACCTGAGACTCCTGAGGCTTATCTCGTGGATGTGGCACCAGAGTGGGAAGTGGAGGAAATAGTAGCCTCCTGCTGTGTTAAGAGATGTTTTGAGTACCTGGTATCCTGGAAGTAGTTTGACAAGGCCAAGAACAGTTGGGTGCCAGCACATGACTGTGTACATGCCCAAGACCTGATTGAATCGTTCCATAATCGTTTTCCTGAGGCTTCAGGATCAAAGTCCAAGACAGCCGCTGTTGCTATGAAGCTCTCACCCACACATAAGAACTTCTCCTTAGCGAACGCCCTGGAGGGGGGTGGAGCCTAAGCAGGAGGAGAGGGTAATGTCATGGTTGAATGACTTAATAGTGGGAACCAACGCCAAGGATATGGCTGGGCGCCAGGAGGCCCAGAAGGGGAACTTCAGGATCTTTCTGACCTTAAACACACATTAGATCAACGCTGGGTACAAGCAAAATATGCCTAGTTTGATACTAATGAGGTGCAAACGCCCAGTCCCTTGTCTCAGCCCAGGCGTTGAAATGGACGATCTATGTAATGAACAAAGACAGTTTGATTCATTTAATTGGAGAACGAGGGTTCAAATCCCGTTTTAGTTATGAAATTATGAGCTCAGGTAGAATACAGCTTCAATTAATCACTCAAGTGAAGGCACTTTTGGTGATTCTACCAAATTGGATGGGAGCATTTGCCTATTAGAGCGTCAAGGCTTGGGCCCACTTCTGAAGACCCATAATTACCCCAACTCAGTTTAAATACCTTTTCCCCAACCAACATTCTTTGTTGGTTGACTTTTCACAAATAAATTTACCCATTGTTCTATGTTTTCTTATGGTTCCTTGGGCGAACTTAGGGCTGACTTCTTTGAGGGGGTCTCCAACTATGTTGGCTACTACATACTATCCCAATTTACAAATTTCCAGGTGCTCCCTTGGGCCTATCAGGTCTCCTCCAGATTGAGGCACCCAAACCTTCTAGAACTAATTTACACTTGATTATAGACTCCCCTCTGGGGTCCACTCAAGTGGTGCTGTTTCTCACTTACCTGGTACTGTATACCACGTCTACACTATGGCCTTGGGTCCCTTCTGTACAGGCACTGTTCAAGGTGCCTTGTTTCCATTCTTTTAATGGCTAGTTCCCTAGCAATGTGGGTTTTCATCCCACACCACCTTTTGGGAATGAGAGAGTTACAGACACTCTCTTAACAGTTCAACCAAGCATTTCCAAGTACCCAACTATTCCTTTCCATGCAATTGAGAAGAATTACTTCTGCAAACAATTTATTTTCCAAAACAGAAGTGAAATGCATTTTTAATTTATTATTTTAGGTGTCATTATCATGATAGCGTTACAGTTTATAAATCTAATTCATGAAGATCCTTGCTGAGGCCACTGCAAAACTGACAAGATGAGCTGAATGTCCATGCACTTTGACAGTTTCCATCGCCATGATTAGAAAATTCCTTTTTTCAGTATATTCTATTTTACCTTACCTGGTGTCAGCAACACACTGATCAGCCAACCCAAGAATAATTTCGATGTGGCCCTATGTTAATCTGGTGGTTCACTTCACTAGCTACTCAAAATGCCTCAAAATCATTTTACATCTGTTTGTTAATCTAATTTTGTGACAGCATTATAATTCTTTATATTTAATCAAATTAAACTATTTTATTTATAATAATACAATTAACAAAAAAATTACAAACAAAAAATAAAACATGATATTATTAAGCTAGCCTAAATAATTTTACACAATTTGAGCTTTTCTTTCCCATAACAATCGCTTTAGTTACTAGAATTGATTTGATTTAAACAGCAATTTTTGATAATCACACAGGAGAGATGGGCGATTTTAATAATAAATCTAATAAAACCTGAGTGAGCGTCACATCAAGAGGTGCACAAAACGGTGCGCCCAAGGGCAAGAAACGCCCTGAGGGAGACCAGGAACCCAAGCCGCCAAGAAACCACAAACTCATACATTGTCTGGGGTTATGGTATTTACTATAAAACAAGATCAATACATGTACATCCAATGTAACAAACCCCTTTCAAAGGTGGAACACGGGCTTTGACTCTTCCTTAGGGATGAGTCCCCAACCCTGTGGGAGAAAACATGCGAGGCACAGCCCTCCCTTTTCCCCAAAGCGGTATATGTCACCACCAACAACATGGGCCATGGCTGGATTGATATTGGTTTTGAAACAGCTGAAGAAGCAGATGCCGCAGCAAAAGTCTGCGTCAAAATTGCCCTTCCCAAGGGCAAAATAATAGTGCAAACCGCGCGCACCAGATGGAACAAAGCAAAAACTTTGTTCATCCCCTTGACTAGCTCCCTACCAATCTTCCTCATAAGGTAATCAAGGAGGAGCTCCGCAAAGAACTCATAGCCTATGGAGACATTATACAACTTGAAATATACAATTATTTTGCCTAATGCTAACCCTGTGCACAGGCAAAGCTATCGCCATGATCAACCTATTCCCCAAAGTGGAAGATGACCTATAAAGAATCCCCCACACAGCAGAGTTTACTTTGCAGATGTGGGACAGTCATCCACATTCTGAGTTACACCGGAGTGTGCACCACCTATATGCAACCACTGCAGTTTATTGGGACACAAGGAACACACATGCCCCATGAAGGAGGGCTTAATGGAAGCAGACTACTGTGAGGAAGCCATGGATGAAAGTAACGAAAACCTCTCTAGAATGACTCATTGCCACCACCCATTCCGCTGGGGTGAAGATAGAATTTACTCCATCATGGACCCAGTTACACATAAACAATGCAAAGCGGCACAAAAAGCCCACAAGAGGGCAGCGGCTGAGGCAGCAGTGCACACAGAATCATCCATCAACCCCAGAAAAATTCAAGAGGATATTTCGGATATACACTGAGCCAGCCAATCAGAACAATATGCCCAGGTTGAAAATTTTCACAACAATGTGACTGAGTCACCAAGCAACATCAATCATGCACACTTTGAGGATCAATTCAGCTGCAATATGGGCGAAAATGCGGTGCACAATTCTACAAATTCAAACCCCAAAATTACAGAACCCAATCAGCACCCCGCATTGAATCATCATGAGACACATGTGGGAAAAGATAACGCAAGTTCCAAAAACTGCAATTCCCACGAAAAATCGAGTCAGTTCAAGTGAACTGACATTGTCACTGAGAGAGTTGGAGTACAGATGCTGAGTATGGCCAAAATGAGCCACGGTGGGTTAGGGCCAGAGGGCCCTCCTAACCGCTCCTGAGGCGCCATGGGCACCTCAGTGTCAATAGAGATGCTAAACATCACGGGAGCCAGGGCTCAAACATCCCAAGCCAAAAAGCTGGACTTCCTGCGAAAACCCCTTGTAGACATCTTGGCCATCCAAGAATCCCACAGTCTACAAGGGGAAGAAGGATCTTGGTCAACCAGGGTCTCACCATCACAATAAGTATGGACGCCTCACTGTGGGATGATCGTCAATATAACAAAAAATTAAAAATTACAAACTCATCGCCATACCTTCATGACCGCATCCTGGTAGCAACAATCACATTTCAAGAAGAAATAATCTTGATAGCATGCATCTATGCACTGTGCACCGCAGCTGAAAGAAAACAATTCCTTGAAACCATCTAACACTCACCCTCCCACCAGATACCGCCCTGTTGGGTGACTTTAACTGCTGGGATAACCCTTAAACAGACCAATGGTTGAACCCCAGGGGATACCCACCGGGCCACATCAAATTCCGCACGATAAAGCATCCCTTGGCCTACAGAATGCCCTCCCCCCAGATCATCATTCCTTCCCCACATGACATGGCCCAACATATGCGAGGGAGCGCCATATCAATGAGCCGCATCAATCATATCCTCGTTCCACAATCCCTACAATCAAAAATTTCCAAATTTACAACAAAAAAGTCATTTTTTCTGACCACTGACTTGTTTCAGTGCAGTTATCGCTAACCTGAACCCATACACAGGTGTCGCCCTGAAGAAAGCTACACCCAGAAAACATAAAAGTACCCAAAATATCCAAATGGGTTGAACACAAGTCCATGAACTAAGAATTCACAGCCCCATTCACTTCAGATTTCATTGGTACATGAGCAAATTTCAAAAAGGAAATAATCAACAAAACCTGACATCTCACATCACATAAATACACTGCTGATACAGCTACAATCAGACGTACCTTGGTGAAACTGGACCACCTCGAGCTAAATATCCTAAGATCCAGTTACAGCCCATACTGGGGACGCAAATGGGCGGAAATATCCGCCCAACTAGACACCCTCATCTTCGAGCACCAACACAGAATCAAAATACCAAACAAAGATAAGTTCATAAAGCAAGGCGAAACATGTTCAACATATTTCTTCCGCCAATTCCACTCCTGTGGCAACCATCCTGCATGCACACAGGTCCACAAGACCGACGGCACTGTGGCAACTTACCCTGAAGAGGTCAAGGTGGAAGAACACTGCTATTATACCAAATCATACCGCAATACGCTGATAGACACAAAAAATCACAAAACTTATACAAACCGCTGGAATACAAAGCACACCGCTGAACTACAATACTCTAAATCTAATTAAATGGGAGGAGCTTTGGGATTCAATCCGCGGTGCACCACGAAGGAAATGCCCAGGGCCTGATGGGATACCCTACAAATTTTACAAAAAACATTTCAACAAATTGCCCCCTCATATTGGCATCTATGAATCAGTGCTTGCTGGAAACACGCCTCCTACCTGGTGGCCATAATCATATGTCATATCCTTAAATAAAAAGGGTGACAAATTGGACCTGGCCAACGGCATCCAATCGCACTCTCTAATACTGACACAAAAATTTCTAACAAAAATTTTAGCAGCCAGATTAGGCGCAATTGCCTCTGACGTCCTGTCACCCAACCAGTTTGAGTTTATAACCGGGCGCTCAATCAGGAACAATATACATCCTGTTGCAAACATATGTCAGTCTAAAGCAACTGGAGCCCTGGTCTTCTTAGACCAGGAAAAGGCGTATGACCGCGTTAATTGCCCATACCTAAAGGAATGTTTACACGCTTTTAAACTCCCACCCAGATTCATAAACTGAACGATGCTCCTTACAGAATCTGCAACCATGGCTCTATGCGGCCCTGGATTAATAACAAACAAGATCACACCACACAGAGGGCTCAAACAAGGGGACACCCTCAGCCCACTGCTGTATATTTCAGTTTAGATCCAATCCTCCGCGTAACTGACTCACGCCTCATGGGCATAACTACACAAGGCCAGCAACAGTCAATATACTGGCCTTCACCGATGACTGCGTGGCAGTATAGCTAACAACAATGATGCCTGATAGCTGGAACGCACCCTAGAGGAATAAACTATGGTGATCTTACATCGCTCAACAAAAGTAAAACAGAAATCATTTTCTTAGGCAAGTACACTAACAACTGGGTTACAACAACAGAACCTCATACCCCCATACGAAGGAAATACCCACTCATCTTACCTTTTTAATCACCTCCCACCACCACTCCTATCCGCCACCTTGGGATATGGCTGGAAACAGGGGGGTATGCCAATGAGACAATGGAAAGCAACCTACTACAGCGTGTATCCAACCGCATAGCCTCCCTCAAGGGAAGATCCGCAGGACTAACAGGACGAGTTACATTTGCTAACTCGCTCATCCTCCCAATACTGTGGTACCTGGCCCACGTAATCGCCTTCTCATCTACCTTCATAACTTCAATCCGCGCGCTCATCCAGGGCTTTCTGTGGCCCAGATCCCATCCTCCCATAAGGATGGAAATACTCTTTGGCCCACGCTCAAGTGGAGGCTTGGGACTAATAGATTTTGAGAGCCACGCCAACCGCATCCTGGGTACCTGGATAAAGGAAGTCCTTTCCCAAGACCTCCCGCAACAACACAGGTCCAGGGCAGCGAGGACTTAAATGCACAGGCGCTCAAATTAACCAACCCACATAGCACACCCAGACTACAATCATACCTTGCTAAACACCCTACTGCAACGGGCCCACATGGAACCCCCCTCACTTCAAATGCATCCTCTGAGCCATTCGCCGCATGGGATGGACCATAGAGAACACTAGCACTGTGCAGGGAAGGGGACGACCCAGCCCCCACTTTAAATTAAGAAATCCAGAAAACCACCCCCAGAGAGACATGATTGCTATGACCCCAACCATTGCTAGAATCGAATACCTAGATGTGTTGGACATTCCCCATGACTTAACCACACAGAAAGCAGTGTGGAAAATGACGCACCACCCACTCCTACAGCCGAGGGTAAGAGCCAACGCCTGGCGCTGTCTGAGAAGGACCTATAGGACGGCGGACCGCTCCAATTCCCTCCATGAAAACTGTGCAGTATGTGGAGGGGAGGGCTCTCTATACCACCGCCTAGAAACATGCCCCCAACTAAAGCCATATGGCGGGAAGTCGCGCGCCTGCTTAAGCTCCAAAACGAGTAGGAATTTTCTATCTCAAAGAGCCTCCTCGCACTCCAGATTGACTCACCAATCCCATCTACCCTCCGCTCCTTAATCATACCCATTGAAATGTGGATAATCCACACCATTGCCTTAGATGCATTCAAGGGCACGATCCCAACCATCCATGGGGTTATCAACAGGTTCCACGTCCACTTACTGGAGCACTTCCAAACCTGACTCTATGGATATATGAGGCCAAGGCAACAGGCGCTCATAGAATCGTGGTTCCCACTCTGGTTCCTCCACACAGACCCCTTACTTCACACCTGCTCCATAGAGGGGGAAACCCCTCAGAGTAGCGAACCAAACCCTATACTCTGCAGTCCCGTTGGCAACAAGGTAACCTGAATACCTTGGGGTGCCCAATTTTATCTACCTTCGCTTCCCCCTTTTTTTGTTCCCA
This sequence comes from Massospora cicadina, assembly GCA_022478985.1. Lineage (NCBI taxonomy): Eukaryota > Fungi > Entomophthoromycota > Entomophthoromycetes > Entomophthorales > Entomophthoraceae > Massospora > Massospora cicadina. The sequence goes on along the minus strand of JAKSZP010005517.1, from coordinate 107,583 downwards.
CACATCCTTGGTAATGCCCATCCCCTGGTCAGCTTGCCTTAGTAAATAGAAGGTGGTTTACTAGATGAGATAAACGCTTAATATAACCTTAAGCTTTATATCAAGATGATATTAAGTCAGTTCAGGCATTCTTCTCTATCTCATTGGTAGGTGGAGCACTAAAGGGGCGATTTATCCAAAATTTGTTGGGTTGAGAACTCAGATTAACTATAGGAAAATTTAAGTGCTTTAAAGTATAACATTAATGATTTTGTGCTTTAGGACCAATATAAATATAATTTGAAAATTGAATTTTTTGAGTGGGTCGACCTTGGGACAAATATACCACACTGAGAAGTTTTCTAGCCAGTACAGGTTTCAAACTCAAAACCTGCACTTAGGGTGGAAGCAGTTTTACCTGCCAGCTAACCACCCTTTAATTTGAAAATTAATATCAATTATAAACTGATGTTGACCATCTATGCCCCAAACGGTGCACACAAGCATCAGGAATTTTTCTCATCAGTCAAATCCCTCCCGCTACCCCCTGATTCTTTCCTAGTTGGCGACACGAACTGTTGGCTAACCTCACCAACGGACAGGTGGCCTCCCTCACCCCACGCCCCACAGGGTCACGTAGAACTACACGTTCTAAAGGCCACCCTTGGTTGATGGATGCGCTGCTGCGACATGCCCCACTGCTTAAAAACATAACGCATCCCCACATCCACAACAGCCAATTAAGGTCCATGACCCACATTGACCTTATTCTAACACCGGCGAAATTCCAACCACACATCTCCCACTTCAAAACAATTAGAATGGAATTCTCTGACCACCAACTGGTCTCGATAACCTACCAATTACCCGTCACAGTTTCAAAGACCCCACATTGGTGCAAAAACGCCCCCCTAAGCTTGCGTCGCCAGGATTTTCCACGTGGGTGGAAGAGGCAACTTTGGCAAAAACGTTTGTTGCACCGTTTTGCGCGGACCCCATTTCCACATGGGCAACTTTCAAAGAGGACACCATCCGCCACTATCACCATCTCTCCTCCAGATGCTCACGAGCCACATCGGCGGTAATCTCGCATGCTCTGGTGGAATTGGCCCACTTTGAGTCCAACATTCCAGCCACAGGATACAGCCCTGCATGGGGCCGGAAGTGGGCGGAGGCAGCCGCCCACCTCAACACACTCAAAAGGCAACACAAACATTGGGTTTGTGTCCAATACAGGGCCACACGCATCACTAAAGGCGACAAGTGCACCGCATACTTCTTCAAAAAAATTTTGCACCATGCCAGAGCGTGGCCTGCACACAGGTGCAAAGATTAGATAATTCCATTGCGGATACACTGGCTGAAGTGGTAATCAAAATGCAAAAATATTACTCCGAGTTATACCGAGCTGAACCAATTCAGCTGGCTGAAGTGGCAAAATTTCTTGACTGAGCTCATATCTGCACCATTTTCTGATACCTGGAAATAATAAATTTAATTACTCCGAAAAAATTATGGACAGCCATTTGCGGTGCGCCAAACCAAAAATGCCCAGGCCCAGATGGCATTCCATTTGAGTTCTACAAAAAATATTTCAAATATATTTCCCCATTGCTGCTAGCCTCACTTAACCAAAGCCTGTTGGAAACGCGCCTCCTACCAGGAGGACATGAGGCCTTTACTTTCACACTCTTCAAGAAAGGGGATAAGCTTGACTTAGCTAGCTGGCGCCCCATTTCTCTAACAAACACAGACACCAAAATTTTAACAAAAATCATGGCTAACCGTTTAGGGACTGTAGCATCTGCCACCATCTCCCCAGAACAATTCGGTTTCATCCCCAGAAGGTCGATTTGGGATAACGTGCACACCGTGGCTAATGCATGTCAGTCCACAGCCTCTGGGGCACTGGTATTCTTGGACCAACAAAAGGTCTATGTTAGAGTAAACTGGGATTACCTAAGGGCCTGCCTCCATCAATTCCGCCTGCCCCCCGCTTCATAAACTGGGTAGTGCTGCTCACGAAATCTGCGACAATGGCAGTGCATGGCTCAGGCTTCCTAACGGAAGTAGTCCGCCCTCAAAGGGGCTTGCGACAAGGGGACCCCCTCAGCCCACTCTTATACAACTTCAGCCTTGACCCACTACTGCGAAATGTGAATGCCCAACTCACTGGGGTCCATGTGCCAGCCCAAACCCCAGTTAAGATAATGGCATTTGCAGATGATTGCGTGGTGGGGGTGTCTAATAACAAAGATGCACGCGCGCTTGAAGTCCTCATCCAGGAATATTCCCAGGTAAGCAACGTGGCACTGAATGCCTCCAAAACCGAAATCATCCTCCTTGGTCGGTTTCAGAACTGCTGGGCCCCAGCAATTAGTTCCCAACCCGGCCCATCTGCTCGCCCACGCCCACGCCTTACTAACTCAACACACACCGCTCCACTGGTGCTCCCCTTCATGCCACGTCCTACCATAGGACCGGTGCGCCATCAGGGCGTGTGGATGGAGGCAGGCGGATATGCGTCAGCAGTAATGGAGAGCCATATACTGGACAACGTGACGAAGCAAATCGCCTCTCTCAGAGCCCACCCTACTACACTCACTGGCAGGGTTGTTCTTGCCAACTCTATGCTCCTATCCAAAGTCTGGTTCAGAGCCCACGCCATCCGCTTCTCCCCGAGCTTCTTCAAATCCCTGTATGCTTTGCTGCAAGGATGGCTTAGGTCAGGCCACCCTCCACCAGTACGGCAGAGGACATGTTCAGCCCTCATCATCAAGGTGGCATGGGCCTGCTTGACTTCAAAGCCCATGCTGCCAAGATCCTGGGCACCTGGATCGCGGCCGTCACCGCTCCTACACTCCCATCCCAACACTGGTCCCACGTGGCCCACTCCAACTTCTCCCGAGCCTTGGGCCTCAACAATCCATCAAACCCCCACTCCCTGATGAAATACCTCGCATCACACACATCAGCCACAGGTCCTCCCGGACTAAAACCCACTACAAACGAATCCTACTCTCCATGCGAAGCGCAGAGTGGAGAATATGTATTAATGGACATACAACCTAAAGAGGCCGCCCCTCTCCTCAGTTCACACAAGAGGTACAGGGGCTACCCATCCATGATGGCGTGATCCCCATTTGACCCCATGTACTATCCAGGGTGGACTACCTGGACATGATGGACATCCCTTATTCCACTGAGACCCAAAAGACTATCTGGAAATATGCACACCATCCTCTGTTGCAGCCTCAAGTCCGCTTCCATGTGTGGCGCTGCCTGAGGTGGGTGTATCATACAGCTGAGCGCTCTAACGCTTTACACACATCCTGTGTCGTGTGTGGCCAGTATGGAACGCTGTTCCACCGCCTGGAGAAGTGCCCCACCTCTAAAGTGATATGGCGCGAAGCTCAACGTCTGCTGGGCCAGGATCAAACGCATCCCTTCAGTCTGTCAAGAGATATGTTTGCTTTATCAATGGCCTCCCCCTTCCACCCTCCCTCCATGCTCTGGTGGTTGCAATCGCCATGTGGACTATCCACACGATTGTCTTGGATGCCATTGCTGGCTCCATCCCCACCCTCCCAGAAGCTGTCCACAGACTCCGGTCTCATTTGGTGGACCACTTTCAAGTGTGGATGTTTGGTTACCTCCCACCGCGTCGCTGACAGCTGGTCTCCTCCTGGTTCCCAGTCTGGTTCATCAAATCAGACTTCTTCCTCCACACGTGCTCAATAGTGGCTATGGCCCCTTCACACGTTCCCTCCCCCTCCCCATAAGTGGCGTTCCCGCTGGCAACAAGAGATAGCATCGCTTCTCAGGGGTGCCTCCCCTGGCACTAATTTTGTCTTTCCTGAGTCATATTTGGAAGTGTCCGTCCCATGGTCGGCCTTCCCCGCAATAAATTTAGATATAAACTGATGTTGACAGTAATTATAGATAAATCAACAATGATTTAGTAAAAACTGAACCAAAACCCTAAAGTTGAGGCTTCACCTAGACTAGGGCAAAGTCTGACTCCCTCCATGGGTTAGGCAATTTCTTTGAGGTAGAAAAAAATTTTCATTTTAATAAAAGGGGTTACTGTATTAGAGATTTATTCTTTAATGAGATTTTTACAAATATACTTGCATTCTGACAATGGTAGTGTGCCAGGTTTTTATATTAGTAGGGGAGATGGGGAAGAGGGGCATAAGGTCTTTTAGAACAACTAGAAAATTGTATAATCTACCAAACGCTAGTGGTGGAATCCTGCTAGCTAATACTTGCAGGCGCCAATATTTAGCAGGATTCTCACAAAAAATTTGATCTTATTCAATTTTATTAACTAAATTTGTTGATCTGCGTTATGTAAAACTATGAGTGATATTATAATTTTTCACAAGGCACGGCTTGGGTCTGATAAATGACACTTTATTAGAAGCTTACCATAGTATTTAGGGTCATTGAAGGCTAATAGTGGGATTGATTTAACTCATTATAGGTGGGTGTATTGAGGCTTAGACGTTTTAACGATTTGACCAATCAGCACTCCATAGTTTCTCCTCACCTCATCTGGGATTGACACAATATGATTGGTCCAACGCAGGTAGGATAGAACAATGGGGAAGAGATTTAATATATTGCACCTGATCATCCATTTTAAATTTAATCTTATCACAACCAATCTTCACTGGCTTTGGCTTGTGATTAGTGGTTAAAATTTCTTCCCCCTTTGCGACCCCTCTCAAGTCTATAAAAAAGGGGTGGCTTTTTGATAAGAAAAAGCACCAAATTGGCGCTAGTGCTTAGGCAACCCTCCAACTCGGGTGGGGAATTCTGAAGATGGAAAGGAGAGACAAGGTTGACACAATATGCACTAATCAATCAAGGCGAGGAGTAAATTATTACTCTGAGTTTATCATTTTCCAAGAGTCAGGAGATTTCATATTTACTAATTTCAGACTATTTTGCCCAAAGCATTCTTCTCTTGAAGATGAGAGGGTAATTGTCTGACATCACCCCCAGCAAGATTGTTGGGGTAGAATAGGTCTGTAGGAAGCGTCCATGTACCTGATTGATGACAATCCATAAAGCCAAGGATTTGATAGGACACTCAGCAGATCTCTTGTAGGTGATTGCAATAGGCCTTCCCAGATTGACCCCAAGCTTACTACTTCTAAGAGTGATGCGGTTATGATAATACCAAACCAGGTCAGACACTTGTAAGTAAAGTAGGGGTCTAGAGCTTATTGACAGCCTGTCTTTCTTTATTCACAGTTTTAGCTTGAATGGTCATGGCCTCATATTGGATCTGGATAATGCGCTGAGCCAATCTTTTCATAGCTTCCTCAGGTTCCTCAACTCTATAGGAGAAAACATCTTTAGCTAGAAGGGCAGGTATTCCTGGTTCCCACCTGTACAAAAACTAGAATGGGGCATATTCAGGATCTAGTGATAAATAATCCGTTATGCCATTAGAGCGTTATGTAGGAATTGATCTCAATGAAGTGGATCAGATGATGCCAAATTGCGCAAGATGGAGACCAATGTTCCAATTGATCTCCACAGTCCCATTGGTAGAAGGATTATATGAAGCTGAGAAGAGTTGTTGGGCTCCCATGGAGGTAGCCAGGATTTTGAATATTCTGGAGGTAAAGTTCTTACCATTGTTGCATAGTGTCAGACATTTGACCTCTCAGCTTCATATTAAGAATATTGGGGGCAAAATTGTCTGAATTGGGGAAATGTTGGACATTTACAAGTCTGCAATAATGTAAACCTAAAATTAAATAATACTAACAATGGAATTGGCAAAAAGACCCTGGTCAATTCTCAGTGGAACCCTGCTAATTGGGTAACTATGTTGTGAATACCAAATGGGCAAATAGCACTAAGTCAGGCAGTTAAATTCCCCCAACCATGTGAGCAAACCTGGGGAGTCCATCATCAGTATCACCCCTTTAACTTTTTAATTCCCTTCAAACTCTTAAGAGGGGACCTCCCCCTTTTATAGTGATGGTGGAGGTTCCCCAAGGTGAAAGAATTTTAGCTAACAGGGATTGGCTGAAATATATTAGATTGGTATCCCATGGGTACGTATTGTCTAAACATATTTCCCCATCCATTGGTCAGCTTAAGTGAAGCGATAATCCAAGCTTCAATAGGATACATTCTCATATTTCCTAATTTGGATGGTAACAAGCCATTTTGAACTTATTTTGAATTCCCTTCAACTCTGTACACAATTTAAATACTGATCAGGCAATTATTGAGAGGGATCATTTTTCTTCTTAAACCATGCTAATATTAAAACTCTTTAAAATCTAGGTTAGTAAGTAGCGTTTAGTTTTTATTTGTATTATAAACTTTTGTGGAATCCAGCAGCGGTAAGCACCAGTGAGCATAAATATGCTGGATTCCTACAAAAATGGTTCTCACTACAAGGGATCCCTGTAAACTAAGAATAGTTGCTCTTGAAAAGCAACTAGCAAGCGCTTTATCCCTCCTTATGGAGCTTGAGCAGCGCCCTCACAAACTCCCTCTAAAAGAAAAGTTCATTTCTGGTGAAGAGAGTATTGATTCGTTTTTATATGTTTATAAATCTACTATGCATGGCATAACGGATAAGCAAAAAGTTCAATACATCCTTACTTGCTTAAGTTTCTTGGCACAAGAAATAATATTTCCTTACCTTGACAATTTGCATACCTTCATAGAGGTGAAAGAGGCTCTCTTAGCCAAATTTGGTTAAAATCAGAGCCTTAACAGGGATAAGCAGGCCTTTATGCGCCTTAGCATGCATGAGGGAGAATTGACTGCTGCCTTTGCTGAGCGATTTTACCTTGCTTCGCAAAGGTTATCAACGTCTAACATGCTAACCCTGGATGATGGTATAGCTGCCATGTTAACTGGGTTAGCTTCTCAAACCTCTCTAGCTAGTAATATTATTTTAGTGAAACGCCACTTTAAAGCTATCTGTGACATTAATGAGGCTCTGTTAGACGTTGCTGATTTCCATTTATGTGCAACAATGAATGAAGATGAGGTGAAGCCTTCAGTTCTACTCGTTGAGGTGCTTTATCCTGAAGAACAGTTGGGGGTGAGCCCACCTGTGCCTATCCACCATTGAAACCTGCTTCTTCAGTGTGACATAATCAAGATAGCACGTCCTCCTGTAAATTGGAGCCCTATAAAGTAGATAATATTATACTTCCACCCAAGCTTACTAAAACCTCTGTGCCTTCCCATCCAGCCAGGCTGGTAGTTGCGCGCCCTAAGTGTAACCCCTGTAACAACAAAGGGCTTGCTAAAAAACATATGTTCAGAAGATAGCTACCCAACCTCATGTGACCGTCTTCCCTAACTTAATTGCGTCTTTTTCAGTGGTTGAGAATACCCTTGGGAAGAATCTGAGGGGGTCACAATGACGTTGGTTATTATATGTTATGAGCAACCACTAAAGTGGAGATTCCTGATCATTTGAATGCTGGAGGAGTAGATGAGTCCATCATACCTAAGGAAACGTACCTCAGTCAAATTCTAGGGTGTCCCAAAGTCATTGACAATGCCAGTGATGGCGATCAGTTTCTAGCTAGCTTGATTCACCATCTTCAGCGAGCCATACTATGAAATCCATCCTGGATAAAAACCCTGATAATGCTTGATAATTAACCTCCACTATCCGGCTCAAGGAGGTATTAGCTTTGTCACCTAACTTTGGAGGAACACTCACCAAGGTTGAAGTGGTCATTTAAAAAGTCCGAGAAATGGCCATCCTGGACACTGGTTCCCCAGTTAACATAATCTCCACTAAGCTTGTCAAAAAAATAAAGCTAGCACCTGACTTGTAGTACACTCAAGAATCTGGGAACTGCAGGCCCAACCAATACTCGTGCTTTTGGGTGATACTCTTCACTTCCAATTTGAAATGGGAAGCTTATCTTATCAGCCCCCACCGTGGCCTTAAACAACGCATAGATGACCATCTAGTGCTAAAAAAACAACGCATATGATATGCTCATTGGTACCCTGTTTATGATTGAGTACAAAGGAATAATCAACTTGAAGCAAGGGGTCCTCTCGTTACTCAACTATGAAGTCCCATCAGTATTATCCGCTAAAGATCCCAGCAAAAATGAGTACTCTTGCCTGGTTAAATACCCCTTTTCTGCTATGCCTTTTCACTACTCCACCTCTTGGCGTATCACAAAGAAATTGGCCAATTCAGTGGATGCCAGGGATGGTTTCCCTTTCTATTCTGCAGACGAGGTTGTGATTAAGTCAGGTGAAAAACGAGTGGTTGACACAAAAATAACGCTCCATATCCCACACCACTGCTTGTTGCATATCATAAGGCTTGAGGGCGTTAGCCCCTTGGTGCCTCGGGTACTTTCTGGGATATTAGACCTAGCCTACAAGAGGCTCATTATTCTGCTGTTAAGGAACCTCACCGCAAAAGGATATAGTTGTAAGAAAACACCAGGAGATTGACAGAGGTCTCTTAATCACAGTGGAGGATATTAAACGTATGCATTACCTTGGCTCTATGACGGATTTGGGATTTCCCATGGTTAACCTGGTATGTACCTTACCCAACGTTCATATCTCGGATGAGCTGGCCCCAGTTGATCTGGAAAAAGTTCATACTCTACTAGACGAAAATAGAGACATGTTCTCAAAGTCAGATATTATGGACACATGAAGGGTTGGAGCCATTCCATCAATGTGGGTGATGCCCAGCCTAATAGGTTCAAACCTTTTTGCAAAGCAAACTGTGGAAGAACAGAAAATGAGGACGGAGCTCCTGCATCTATTAGATGCGTGGTTACTAGTTCCTTCACTAAGTATTTGGTCATCCCCCTTGTGCTAGTAGAAAAGAAAAATGGAGGACATCAGATAGTCATGGATAACCAAAAACTAAACAGCCTCACAAAGAAGTATAGCTATCCTATCCCCCGCATTGATGAAGCCATAGCACAACTTTCTGGATCTAACTTATTTTCTGCAAAGGATTTGGCTAATGGCTATTGGAAAATGGACCTTTCTTCTGAGGATCAGGAGAAATGCGACCTTATCTATAGTGAGGGTCTCTTCCAACCCTCATGATTACCTCAAGGGTTGTGTAATGCACCTGCATCTTTCCAGCGTGCAATGGATCATATTTTGCAGGACCTGAAGTTAACTTGTGTCATCATCTATCTTGATGACATCATGGTGTTCTCAAGAACCTTCAACAAACATCTTGATTACCTGAAGGAGGTTTTGACGATTATGTAAGTCAAATTAATAGGTTGAAGCCCTCAAAATATATCTTCTAAGGAAATTATACCTTCTTAGACACACCATTTCTCAAGAGGAAATCTGACTAATACAAGATAAGGTTGAAGCGATTTCAAAAATGGATCTCTCTTAAAATTTACAGAATATCTAGATGTTTCTAAGAACGATAGGGTATTACCATCACTTCATCCCCAAGTTTGCCCAGCTCAGCAATCTCCTCGATTGCCTATTGTCTAAGAACATCTCTTTCTATGTTGGGACCATCTAGTACTAAAAAACATCTCTTTCTATTAAGGTGTGAACAAAAGGCCGCTTTTGAGATGTTGAAGCAACTGTTAAAACAATGTCCTATCCTGAGGCATCCCAATTACAATAAACTGTTTATCCTGTTTATCAATGCTCCTGGCTTCACCGTTGGGGTCATCTTAGCTCAACTGGATGAAAGCTGGGTAGATCATCCTGTATCCTATTTTTGTAAGATGCATTCAAAAGTGGAATGTAACTACAGCGTTACAGAGAAGGAGTGCATTGCCATTATGTTAGCTGTGAAGCACTTCTGTCATTTTCTGTATGGGACCTCCTTCACTGTGGTTAACAACTATGCTTCAGTGAAATGGCTACAGAACATGAGGGATCCTACTGGCCGTTTATAACGCTGGGCTCTAAAGCTCAGCATTATGATATGAAGATCAAACACTATGCTGGAACCCTACACATGAATTTTAATGGGATAACTCAGCCGCTAGTCCTTCACTTGGATAATAGTGAGGCAGAGAGGTTAGATGACCTCTTAATGGCCCCCATTGAATGGGAGGATGAGGATGACCCCATACATAGAATGTTAGCTTGGCACTCCCAGAACACCAAAGTGAGAGTGGAAAATTGTACAAGCAGGTGGGGGCAAAGTGTTTAACTTACCTTTAGCTCTCTGAACGTGTACCTGTTAAACTAGAAATCTCACTCCACCCTGGGTCATGGAGGAGCAGAGAAAACCTATGAGTATATTAAGGATCAGTACTATTGGGAAGGAACCATGGAAACTATAGTTGAAGTTTTGGATGCCTGCCTCATATGTATGAAACAATCAGGTTTCAAGGCTAGATACCAGTATCAACCAACTACCCCTCATCAACTGTTCCACGCCATCATCTTAGATGTGTAGGTCCCCTCCCTCAGACTACTGGTAGAAATAGATTTGTCCTAGTAGCCATTGACCACTTAACTAAGTGGTTTGAAGCCGTGGCTCTCCTTGCCCAAACGGCTAAGGCCACATCCACCTTTTTACATCAGAATATTTTCTCTCAATATGGCTGTCCTCAAGTATTACTCTGTGATAATGGTAATAACTTCACCTCCAGAGTAGTCAAAATCATGGATACCTCCATGGGAGCCCAACAACTCTTTTCAGTTCCATATAATCCCTCTACCAATGGAACCTTGGAGACAGCAAATGGAACTTTGGTCTCCATCTTATGAAAAATGACTTCTTCTGATCCATTTCACTGGGATCAATTCTTACCCAATGCCATTATGGGCTCCTGAATCAGTTATCATTGGATCTTGAAAATGTCCCCATTACTTGTCTTGTATGGGAAGGAACCAGAAATACCTGCCTTTTTAGCTAAAGATGCATTCTACTCTAGAGTTGAAGAACTAAGAAAGTCATGAGAAGATTAGCTCAGCATATCATCAAACTTCAATCTGAGGCTATGACTAATTTAGCAAAAACGGTGACTAAAGAAGGGCAGGCTGCCAATGAGCTCTGAACCCCCCATCCTATATTCCAAGTATCTGATATGGTATTATACTATAACCACATCACTCCTAGAAGCGGCAAACTTGGATCATTTTGGGAGGGTCCTTTCACCATCATCTACAAGAGAGGAAATGAGTACTTTATAAAGTACTTGTCACCGGGATTACCATCAATTGGATACTAGCTGCTTCCTACAGCCTTACTCTCCCTCCAACATTCTTGAGGGGGTAATCTCAGACATTTGCCCTCCCAGTCTCAGATTAAGAATGTTTTGGGGTAAAATCGGCTGAAACATTGAAATGTCATAAATCTAAATGTCTGCTATTATGATGACCTCAATTTAATTAATACTAACAACGAAATTAGCCAGAAAACCCTGGTCAATTCTTGATGGAACGCTACTAATTGTGATAACACTGATATGAATACCAAATGGGAAAATAGCACGGAGTTGGGCAGTTGAATTGCCTTGACATCATGAGGGAACCTAGGGAGTCCATCAGCAGTTTCCCCCCTGCCACGTCCAATTCCCTTCAAACACCTAAGAGGGGCCCACCCCTTTTTATAGTGATGGTGGAGGTCCCCCAAGGTGAAAGAATTTTAGCTAACGGGGATTGGCTGAAATATAATAAATTGTTACCCCATGGGTACATATTATCTAAAAATTAATTCCCCATCCATCAGTCAGCCTAAAGTGAAGCGAGTATCTGAGCTTCAATAGGCCACATTCTCATATTTCCTAATTTGGACAATAACAAGCCGTTCTGAAATTACTATTGAATTCCCTCCAACTCTGTATACAATTCAAATACTGATCAGTCAAATATTGAGAGGGATATTTTTCTTCTTTTACCGTGCTGATAATAAATCTCTGTAAAACCAAGGTTATTTATTATTAAATTTAATTATATTAAACAACTTTTGTTAAATCCAGCGGCATAAGCACAAGTGAGCATAAACAAGATGGATTCCTACTCAGAGTAGTACTTAAAGACAGCCATAACGAGTGACAATGTTTGGATGTAAAAACGTTTAAGTGGCCTAGTTGTTTGGGCTGGGAAAGTCACGGCTTCAATCACTTATTAAAATGAACAATGCCTACTAAGCTTTATTAGTCCCCACTAGTTTTCTGCTGGAGGGGACCTACTACATCCAGGATTCTGGTATGGAAAGGTTGTTAAAGGTAGTTGGTTGATATTGATATCTAGTCTTAAAAACAGACTATTTCTTACATGTGTGGTAGGCTTCCAAGACTTCAACAATAGTTTCCATGATTTCTTCCCATTGGTTCCACTCCCTAATCCACTCATAGGTTTTCTTTACTCCTTTATGGCCTAGGGTATAGTGAGCTTCTAGTATAGCAGCTACACGTTCTGAGGGCCAAAGATAGGGCAACCACTTTTCCCCCACCTGCTTATATAACCTCCCGCTCACCACTTTGATGTTGCAGGAGTGCCAGGCTTACATTTTTTGGACTGGCGCATCCTCATCCTCCCAGTCATTGGGGGTCACAAGAGGTCATATAACCTCTTTGATTCGCTAGTTCTCCAAATGCAGGACTGGCAGCCAAGTTATCCCATCAACGTTCATGTGACAGGTTCCAGCACAGTGTTCAATCTTCATGTCATAATGCTGAAGCTTAAGAGCCCAGCGTGCTAACCGGCCAGTAGTATCCTTCATGTTCTGTAACCATTTCATAGAAACGTGGTCTTTAACCACAGTGAAGGTAGTTCCATAAAGGAAAGGGTGGTAATGCTTTACAGCTAACAAAAAAGTAAGCACTCCTTCTCTGTGACGCTGTAGTTGCGTTCCAACTTTGACAAAATCTTACTGAAATAGGATACAGGATGATCTACACCATTTTTATCCAATTGAGACAAGATGGCCCCAAGTTTATAATTTAAGGCGTCTGTAAACAAGGTGAAAGTCTTACCATAATCTGGATGCCTCAATATAGGACGTTGTTGTAGCAGTTACTTCAGCATATCAAATTCAGCCTTTTGTTCAGCACCCTAATAGAAAGGAGTTGTTCTTTGTCAATAGGCGGAGAAGGTGTCAGTAGCGTGTCTGTTTTGCTCCAGTTCCAATAGAGGTGTTGATAGATGGCCCACAACACCTCTATGCAACCCACCAATGAATAAAGGGTAAATAAAGCACCATCCAGAAGGACGGGACACAGAAGATCCCAAGCAAGAGAGCATGTTTTCTTTGAGTTGAACATCTTGGAGGTCGGCAAAAAGGACTAAATAAATGCACATAGAGAAAATAAAATGAATAGTTAAATATTAAACCAGCAGAAAAACGAGGAAAGTTGGTCGTGCAGAAACATAATATACCATTGGGGGGAGAGTTGTCAAATTGGCGGAAGGGGTGTAAAGCCTAAATAATCAATAGGCGCACGCTACCATTGGCCAGCATCTTGTAACTTGAGATTGTCCTAAATTGAGTTATAGATTGTAAATAGACTCGTCCCAACTTAGCAATATTATAAATGGAATGGGTTTTAAATCCCTGTTCCTCAAGTAACTGGATTAAACAGTCAGTGTTGAGAACATGGCTGGTGTGCTATAACGCCATGACTGTAAAGCTGGGCTGAGCATTACGCACATCCCCAGGAATAACCTGGGCATATCTCGCCTGTACTTAGCGTTGGTACAGGGTTTTTATTTTGGTCAGAAAGGCCTTTCAACTTGACTCTTTAGCCTCCTGCCGTCCAGCCTTGTCCTTACAATTTGTGCCCTAAGGCATGTCATTAGCCATGAAATTATCCTCTCATTCTTCTGGGGATCCACCCGTCCTCCAGGGCTTTACCCTGGAAAAGTTCTTGTGGGCAGGGGCCAGCTTCATGGTGGCAATGGTCTGCTTTGTTTTGGGCCATGCAACCTCAAGGTAACGCTTACTGAAAACTTTTATTAGATCTTGGGCATGAGCGCAGTCATGCGCTGGCACCCAACTTTCCTCTGCTGCGTCAAATCACTTCCAGGATACAAGCTACTCCAATCATCTTCTTACTTTGTGGGAGGCTAAAATCTCCCTCCACTTCCCACTCTGGAGCCCCATCAACGTGATAAGCCTCTGGAGTCTCTGGTGGGGCCTTTAAACAAAGTCAGCTTGCTTTCATGAAAAAAGGCAAAATCTCAAATAAGGGGGAAGATCCACCTGGTACGATGTGTGTCCAACCTTTCTGACAACGTTATAACCCTATTTTCTTCAGTCCAAGATTTTTGCATGGGTGCTTGATAGGGATTTTTCTAGCATCCAGCAACATGAGATCCTCTTCCTTGTACGCAGGACCTACCCTTCTTTTTCTATAATCGTTCTCTTTAAAATTATCATTGCTGGCTCCAAATTTTTGGTAACCCCCTGGTGTACTTTCTTGATAGACTTATCAAAGTCAACCACCGTTTCCCCTTTGGATCCACAGCTGGGCTCCATGTTGAAGGCGGGGTTAAACCCATGGTTTTCCAAAATGGGGAACAACCAATAGACGCATGTTGAGTGTTATTGTAGCTAAACTGGGCCATGGGAAGAAGAGAAAACCAATTTGAATGGACTTCAGCAGTGTAACACTGCAGAAACTGTTCCAAGCACTTGGTTCATTCTCCAGTCTGCCCATCTGATTGGGTGTGATAGGCAGTTGAGCGACATGGGCGAATTTGAAGTGTCTTACACAACTCTTCCCAAAAAACAGATTTGAACTGAGGCTTCAATCACTAATTATCTCCTGAGGCACTCCATGAAGGGCAAACACATGAGACATGAAGAATCTAGCCATCTCAGCTGCGGTTACCATGTTTCTGCAGGGAATAAAGTGGGAGAACTTCGTAAAACGGTCCACCACTATCATGATGGCATTGTAGCCATCAGATACAGGTAAGTCCACAATAAAATCCACCAATAAAGTAGTCCAAGGCCCTTCAGCCTTTTGGACTGGTACCAACAACCCCGTGAGGGGCTGGCAATTTGGCTTCATTTGGTTTCAGACCAGGCACTCCTTAAAATACCTGGAAACCTGCGCAGCTAAACCCTTCTAATTGTAAGTGCAGAGAATTTGTTTTAGGGTCCTCGCCTACCCATCATGACCAATGGTGATATTGTCATGATGGTCCCAGATGATTTCCATGAGAAATGGTCCTTTGGGGACCTATAGACGCCCCTGGAACCACACATTATCTCCTCCTTCACGCGAGATACCCCTAGTAATGTCCTCCTGATTTAACTCGCTCTTGGTGAGTACCATGGTATACTTGGCTGACAAAGGCTGTGAAAGGACTACCTTTCTGAAACATACCATATTCCTCCGCATTTTCCTGAGAAGCAAGCGCTGGCCCGTGGGACAAGGGAGAGGGAGGAGTAAGACACAAATTTACCCAGCGGAACCATCAAGAGGGTATTATGAACCTCTACCTCCTTATGATTGGGAGCTAGTGCAGAGTTTTGGCTTAAAGCATACGCCAAACCATTCCCTTTTCCATTTATAAACTCATAGGAAAACGCAATTTGGGCCAGGGTCTCATGCCAGTGAGTTTGCCGTGGTGTCAAGACATGAGGTGGATGGTAGTACAACAAGGCATGGTGATCTGTACAGATGCAGAATGGTAGGGATGATCCAAGCAAATGATGACGCTAATAGGTCAGCGCCTCAATCATTACTAATAACTCTTTGTCTTAAACGGCGTAGTTTAACTCTAGTAAAGACATTTTCCTGGAAAACATACACCATATGCTCTATTCCATATCTACTCACTTATAGCAAGGCAGCCACTATGGAGAAGTTGGAGGCATCAGTAGATACAATGAACTCCTTTTCAGGGTCTACATGGCAAAGGAAGTTAGCGGACAATAGGGTGCACTTTACTGCTTGGAAAGCATCCTCCAAAATGGGGGACCACTGGAGGACTTATGCCTCACTCGCCTTATACAAGGGCGCTGCCACTTCAGAAAGTTTGGTGTGAATGTCTCAAGGAACGTAAACTTCCCCAAAAAATCTCCTCAATTCCTTGACCAAAGTTGGGGTGGGCCACTCATAAATCGCCTTCTACTTGTCTGGAGTTATCATGTGGCCTTGTTCAATCACGACGTTGCTCAGGAAGCTGACCTGGGACTTGAAGAATTCAAACTTACTAATTATCAGCGTAAGGTTGGCTGTCCTTAACCTCTACACCTCCTGCTAAAGGTGTTTTGCATTGGACTCAGGATCTGGTGAAAACACTAGAATATTATCCATGTAGTCTATCGCGCATACCCTCAGAAGGTCCCCAAAGATGCATATATAAGGCGTTGAAAAAAAACAGGGCGTTTTTAAAATCTAAGGGCATAACACAAAACTGAAAAATTCTTTTCTGGTATGGAATGCGGCTAGCCACTCCTGTTTCTTATTAATCCAGATCTTATTAAACGCGTTTAAGCAATCCAGTTTGGAGAAGACTTTCTCCTTCTCCACATCGTGAAATCAGTGAGTCCACTTATATGGGCTGCAATTCTGGTACTGTGACATGTTGAGGTTCCCATAATGTACGCACAGGTGTAAGGTACCATTGGCCTTCTCCACAAAGAGAAGTGGGGAGCATACTGGGTAGGTACGCTGAAATATTGCGCAATTATCTAATTTATCCGTAACCCACACATCTAATACCGCTTTGTCCCATATGATCAAAGGTTAAATCGGGGAAGATATATGCACCAGATCAACAGTGAGCTTAAGATCGCAATCAAACTCATTGTGGGCTGGTAATTTATTAGCTGAAGCCATATCAAACGAAGATTCGAGCCCCTCCATACAGGAAGGTAAGGGTACCTCCATAGAGGGCTTCAGCAACGGAGCAAGACTGAGAGTGTGGATCTTGGGCCAGTGGTGCAGAGAGCTATTAAATATTCGTTTCAGATAAAGGGACAACTAATTCATGGCCATTATTCAAAGTTAATGATATGGTATTGTCTTTCAAATTGATTCTGCCGTCAAACTTTCGCCACCACTCTACTCCCCAAATAATGGGTTACAAGAGGTTTTTAATCGCCTGTAAGCATTCAGCCAGATGATATTTGCTAGCTTGATAGTCCATTAACCTCAGAGCCTTCAGCGTGGAAATACCTTGGGAAGCCCATCCCCTAACCATACCACCTGGCAAGTAATTCAACTCAATGTAGTCGACTAAGTTTTGATCAATAATTTCTCAGAGGCTCCTGTATCCACCAAAATAGTTGTGTTAATTTTCAAAAGGGGATAAAAGGTAGCAGTCAAAAAAATATCCCAAATGGTCTTTACTCAGATTAGATCGAGTTAACACCTCACCAGAAAAATCTTCATCAGGAATAAGCATTCTTCCAGGATAGGTTTTTGCATCATAAAATGGAGAGTGATAATTAGCTAATTTCACTACTGAGACCACATATCTTACCTTTCTTCAGTAGTTGCATAAACATTTCCATATTGTAATATTAGCCTTTTTTCCACCTCCTGTGTCCTGTGGATCATTGTAGGGGTCAAGCGCAGATTCTTTGGGGTAATCTAGTACAAATAGAAGGATTCAGTCACATTGCCGCAAGAGCCAATGAACAGTTCATTTTTGTATATAATTTGCATTATAGAACGCATTTTCATGTAATAACAGGGCCCTATCAGATACAATGGCTGGTTGTACATTGTTATCCAAGGCCATCACCACTAGACCCTTTATTGTGACATCGCCTGCACCATCCAAACGCAGTGCAGAGAAAAATCCATTTTAGTTAACTCGTCTTCATAAATTTTGGGGCTAGACTCACCCAGACCCTTAAATTCTGCCAAAATGGGGAGGGAATTGATGGGGAGCTCTTCTCCATTAAAGAAAAACCTCTATATGCAGAAGCTGCTGTTACAAGGGAGGTTGCAGGTAACATCATTGCGGTGGAATTGACTGAAACATTTTAATATAACCTTAGGGCTAGAACTCTGCTCTCCTCTTAACTTGGAGGTTCTCAAAGTTTTATGAAGGGTAAGATTTTTCCTTTTTGAGAAGCGATTGCAAGTTTTTGGGACCAGTATCTATAGGGGCTGGCCCATGTTAAACAATGACGGCTAAATTATCTGGCCACTTCCAGGTAGGGCGGGTAAACTATCACAAAAAACAAACAGATGAACAAAGTCTATGGAGTGAAGCATGACACATTTTGTGTTTCTATTACAAGGCCACCCAAAGCGGCACAGAAAAGCAACAGTTGGGAAACGACTTACACAGGTATTCCCAAGACACAGTGAGATTCATAGAACTAAGGGAAAACAACACCCCACACTGCGGCGCACAAGGGGCCCACATTAAAGTTCAAAAGTGGCGGCACAAGCTTGCCCTGTCACCAAGGGTTGCTTCAAACTCTCCATACTCTAAGACACCCACAACACAGTTCTATAAATTTAAAACACCCATGCAGGTGCCACAGGTAAAAGTCATTGCAGCCACTAAATTCCTGGACGAGGGTATTCAGGGCTGATTTATATAACGGGAAACAGTGGTGGGAAACTTGGAAGCCCGAGCAACAGGGCTCAAACTGTCCATACCCACCATGTACTTGCCAAAAGGGCAGAAGTTGCACCGCAAGCAGCAAAAAGGGAAATGACCCTCTGGCACACCATCAACAAGAATGATATAACAGTGGACAAAAACATCACAACCATGGCGCACTAAAAATGCCTGAATATCACTACAAAGAACTTCCACTCAGAATAAGTCTCAGTGAGAACTAAAATAAAGTTGATCGTCTAATGTCAGGAGCATGTCTGTAACGCTCCAGTTCCAGTAGAGTTGGTGGGCGAGGGTCCACCCACTGCTAAGGAATTCACCGCTGAATAAATGTTAAACAAAGCACCACCCAGAAGGATAGTCACAGAAGAGCCCAAGCAAGGATGAAACGTGTTTGTTTAATTTGGACCTCTTAGAGGTCGGCAAACGGGACCAAATAAATACACATAGACAAATAAAATGAACGGGGCTTAGTTAAAACAGATGACCAACAAAGTATTTTGATCTTGCTGAAACATAATTAAACACTGTGGGGAGAGTTTTCACTTTGTGGAAGGGATGCTAATCTTAAGCGAACCAATAGGTGCATGCTACCATCAGCCAGGGTCCTGTAACTCAGGATTGTCTAAACTTGAGTTATAGATTGTAAATAGACTCGTCCCAACTTAGCAATATTATAAATGGAATGGGTTTTAAGTCCCTGTTACTCAAGTAAATAGATCAAACAGTAAGTAGTTGAGAACATAGTTGGTGTGTAATAACGCCCTGACTGTAAAGCTGGGCTGAGCATCACTCACATCCCCAGGAATAACCTAGGCATATCTAGCCTGTACCCATCGTTGGTCAAGGGTATGCTTTAGGTCAGGAAGGCTTTGAAAAGTAAACTTTTTGGCCTTCTGACTTCCAGCCTTGCCCTTACAATTAGTGCCTTCAATCATGTCATTAAGCCATAACTTAAGGGTCTCACTGAGCTGGGCAAGCTTGAGTATGAACTAATGGTAATACCACATCATTACTATAAATACCTGAATATCTTTAGATTTTTAGGGGGAGGCATTTTGAGATCGCTTCAACCTTATCTTGTATCAGTTGGATTTCTTCCTGAGAGATGGCGTGTCCCAGAAAATCTAATTTCTTCTAGAAGAAGGTTCACTTGGAGGGTATTAAATTGATATTTGACTCATGTAAGCATTGAAACAACTCCTTCAGGTGAGCAAGATGTTTGGCGAAGATCTTAGAGAACACTATGATGTCATCAAATAGAAGATGATGCAACTTAGCTCTTAATCCTGCAGGTGTGATGGCGCGCTGGAAAGTTGCGGGTACGTTGCACAACCCTGAGGTAATTGGATAGGTTAGAAGAGACACTCACTGCAAATAAAAGCGCATTTCTCCTGGCCTTGTGGAGAAAGGTCCATTTGCCAATAGCTGCTAGTCAAGTCCATTGCAAAAAAGAAATTAGATCTGGAAAGTTGTTCCATGGCGTCGTCAAAATGGGGGATAGGACAACTATCCTTTTCATGGGGTTATTTAGTTTGCAGTTGTCTATGACTACTTAATGACCTCCATTTTTATTTTTAATTAACAAAAGGGGGAGACCAAGGGCTTTGAGATGGAACTAGTAGTCCTGCGTCTAGTAGCTTCTTGGGCTCAGTCCTCATCTGCTGTTCTTCCATCTTTGACTTATGATAATATTTTGACAGAATGGAAAGGGCACTGCCCACATCAATATAGTGGCTACAGTCCTTCTTATGGCCATAGTCAGTATCTAACTTGGAAGATATGTCGCTATATCCTTCCAATACTGTATGCACCTTTTTCAGCTCATCTGGAGTCAGCTCATCTGAAATATGGACATTGGGTAAGGTACATAAAAGGTCATCCATGAGCAAGCCCATATCCATCATAGAGATAATGAAGTGGATATGTTCAATGCCCTATGGGGACCAATAAGCCTCTTCTATCTCCTGTTGTTTTCTTACAAGCATGTCCTTGCCAGTGAGGTTTACCAACTAGAAATAGGTCTCTGGTAATCTGGGTCTAGTATACTAGGCAATAATGAGGCAAAAAATGGATAATGCCCTCAAGACTTATGATATGCAATAAAAAGTGGTGTGAGTTTGTAACGTGATCTTTGTGTCAACCACTAGTTGTTCACCAGGATTAATCAATATCTTATCTGCAGAATAGAAAGGAATACGTCCCTAGCACCCACTGAATTGGTCTATCTCTTTGTATTGCGCCCAGAGGTGGTATAATGCAAAGGCAAAGTGGGAGATGGTATTCTACCAGGAAAGATTATTTGTTCTTGCTGGGGTTGTAACAGTCAGGTTGAGCCAATCGTTACATTTTTGACTCAAGATTCAGAAATCTGAATCTTAAGTTAAAATGCTATTTTGGGGTTTTGAGGTTCATGTGGGCTTGGCGCTGGGCGGTGCTCCTCCAGAGCTAATCTTTATGCACTTTGGGGTGCAAAGAAAAGTGCGGAGGGGCTCCCTGGAAGAGCGACCTTTAAAGGTTGGGCCCGCGCAATTCTGAACTCAGTTCAGAATTCTCTCTTCTCATTCTCATTTCCCACACTCGCGTAAGTCTCTCTAGTGGCCTCGGGGCCACTCTTGCCTTGTCTTACCTGGGATCCTGTGGCGATACTAATTTTGTATCCTTAACAAAAAATTGAGATTTGGCAGCGAACTGATCTGCCAAATGCTCTGGTTTTTTCCTGAGTCATTTGCGGTTCCCTATGTTATTGGGATTGAATTTGTCAGCATGTTTATTTAAAAAATTAACAAGACAAGGCTAATCTTGGGGTTGAATCCTCGGTTACCTATGTCATCTTTTCGCGTTTTTGAATTTCCCTAAATCTGAGGTTGAATTGGTGAGTATGATGAGTCGAAATGCTTATCTTGAGGAAACCTCATATCAGACAATCTTTTGGCATCCATCCGCCAATCTGAGGCAAGATGGTGGTTGATAATTGGACGTTTATGTCCGTTACAGGGGTTTTTATTGGATAAAACTAAGGGGACTTCATAGTTGAGTAATGAGAGCAAACCTTGCTTCACGCTAAATTATTTCCTCTTACTCAAATATAAGCTGGGTGCCTATCTCTGGATCATAGGTGTTGTTGGGCAAGGCCACTGCTAAGGCCAATAGAATGAGCTTTCAATCCAAATGGGAAGGGAAGAGTACGCCCCAATGGCACAGATGTTGTTTGGACTGGTGGTTCCAAATTCTTAGTTGGACCTAAAGTCAGGCGCCAGCTTAGTCTTTTTAATCAGCTTTAAGGAGATTACGTTCACTGGGGGAGACGTTATCTAAGATGGCTATTACCCATACTTTTTAATAACCACTTCCACCTTGATGAGTGTTCCACCAAAGTTAGGAGACAGAGCTAAGATCTCCTTGATCCAGAAGTTGAAGGTTGGTTTTCGAGTAGTCTCAGGGTACTTTTCCAGGATGGATTTCATGGTAAGGACCTGCTGAAGAGTTAAATAAAGCCAGCTAAGAACTGATCAGCATTGCTGTTGTGTCAATAACCGCAGAACACCCTAGAACTTAGCTGAAGTACTTTTTCTGAGATATTGTGGTCTTGTCTACTCCTCCATTGTTCAATCAATCAGAGACCTCCACTTTACAGAATATTTCCAGTACATAGTAACCAACATCTTCATAACCCCCTCAGATTCATCCATGGGGTAATCTTAACAAATGGCAATGACGCAATCGAGTTAGGGTAGTCAGGCACATGAGGTTGGGTAGCTATCCTCTGACCATACATCTTTACATCAAGCTCTTCCAGGTTGCAGGGGTTACCATTAGGGCGCACAACTACAAGCTTGGCTGGAGAGGAAGGTATGGCAGCTTTAGTAAGCTTATGTGTGGGAGCACGGTATTAACTGCCTTACAGGTCTCAGACCTACAGGCGGGAGTGATATCTGCTTTAAGTCGCAATGAAGGAGCAGGTTTCACAGGGTGGATTAGCACAAAGAGGCCCATGGGGGTCGTTGGGCCTTATTGTCCTACAGGCAAAAGCTCCTCAATGGTTAGATCTTGGGGTTTAATTACAGCTTCATTAGTTGTCATATAGGTATGAAAATCAGCAACGTCTAACAAAGCCTCTTTTATGCCACGGACGTTCTTGAAGTTGCGCTTCAGAGATGATATGCCTGTCTAGAGAAGGTTGAGAAGCTAACCCAGTTAACATGGCAGCTATACCATCATCCAGGGTTAGCATGTTAGACGTTGACAACCTCTGGGCAGTGAGGTAAACTCGCTCAGCGAAGGCAGTGGTTAATTCTACTTAATACATACTAAGGCGCATAAAGGCCTTCTTATCCCTGTTAAGGCTCTGCTTTGAACCAAAACTCGGCTATGAGAGCCTCTTTCACCTCTGCTCAGGTATGCAGAGTGTATATATAAAGTACCATCATCTCATGTGCCAGGCGACATAAGCAAGGAAGGATGTGTTTAATTTTCTGTTTGTCAGTCGCGCCTTGCATTGCATATTCATAGACATACACAAAAAAAGCAATGCCCCTCTCACCAAGGGGTGAACTTGTATTTAGAAAGGGGTTTTAAAGGGCGCTTTTAAAGAATTTTGTGACGTGATAAAGCGCTAGTTATTTGCTTTTTTAAGGGCTATTAAAGTTTATTCGTTTTTAAGGGTAAGGGTATGAGGGTATCTAACTTGGACAGCTTCTATTTTTAATTAATTTAATTTATTGTGGGGAAGGCCGACCATGGGACGGACACTTCCAAATATGACTCAGGACAGATAAACTTAGTACTGGGGGAGACACCCCAGAGAAGCGATGCTATATCTTGTTGCCAGCGGGAACGCCACTTATGGGGAGGGGGAGGGAACGTGTGAAGGGGCCGTAGCCACTATTGAGCACGTGTGGAGGAAGGGGTTTGATTTGATGAACCAGACTGGGAACCAGGAGGAGACCAGTTGTCAGCGACGCGGTGGGAGGTATCCAAACATCCACGCTTGAAAGTGGTCCACCAAATGAGACTGGAATCTGTGGACAGTTTCTGGGAGGGTGGGGGTGGAGCCTGCGATCGCATCCAAGACAATCGTGTGGATGGTCCACATGGCGATTGCAACCACCAGAGCACGGAGGGAGGGTGGAAGGGGGAGGCCATTGATAAAGCAAACATATCTCTTGACATACTGAAGGGATGTGTTTGATTCTGGCCCAGTAAACGTTGAACTTCACGCCATATCACTTTAGAGGTAGGACACTTCTCCAGGCGGTGGAAAAGCGTTCCATACTGGCCACACACGACGCAGGATGAGTGTAAAGCGTTAGAGCGCTCAGCTGTATGATACACCCACCTCAGGCAGCGCCACACATGGGAGCGGACTTAAGCTGCAACAGAGGGTGATGTACATATTTCCAGATTGTTTTTTGGGTCTCAATGGAATAAGGGATGTCCATCATGTCCAGGTAGTCCACCCTGGATAGGACATGGGGATGAATGGGGATCACGCTATCATGGATGATTAGCCCCTGTACCTCTTGTGTGAACTGAGGAGAGGGGCGGCCTCTTTGGGTTATAAGTCCACTAATATGAATTCTCCACTCTGCGCTTTGCATGGAGAGTAGGATTCATTTGTAGTGGGTTTTTGTCCCATGAGGACCTGTGGCCGATGTGTGTGATGCGAGGTATTTCATCAGGGAGTGGGGGTTCGATGGATTGTTGAGGCCCAAGGCTCGGGAGAAGTTGGAGCAGGCTTCACGGGACCAGTGTTGGGGTGGGAGTGTAGGAGTGGTGACAGCCGCGATCCAGGCGCCCAGGATCTTGGCAGCATGGGCTTTGAAGTCAAGCAGGCCCATGCCACCAAAATGATGAGGGCCAAACATGACCTCTAGCTGCACTGGTGGAGGGCGGCCTGACCAAAGCCATCCTTGCAGCAAGGCAAACAAGGATTTGAAGAAGCTCGGGGAGAAGGGGATGGCGTGGGCTCCGAACCAGACTTTGGATAGGAGCATAGAGTTGGCTAAGACAACCCTGCCAGTAAGGGAAGTAGGGTGGGCTCTGAGAGAGGCGATTCGCTTCGTCACGTTGTCCAGAATATGGCACTCCATTACTGCTGACGCATATCCGCCTGCCTCCATCCACACGCCCAGATGGTGCACCGGTCCTATGGTAGGACGTGGCATGAAGGGGAGCACCAGTGGAGCGGTGTGTGTTGAGTTAGTAAGGCGTGGACGTGGGCGAGCAGAAGGGCCAGGTTGGGAACTAATTGCTGGGGCCCAGCAGTTCTGAAACTGACCAAGGAGGATAATTTCGGTTTTGGAGGCGTTCAGTGACACATTGCTTACCCGGGAATATTTCTGGATGAGAGCTTCAAGCGCGCGTGCATCTTTGTTATTAGACACCCCAACCACACAATCATCTGCAAATGCCAATATCTTGACTGGGGCTTTCCTGGCACATGGACCCCAGTGAGTTGGGCATTCACAATTCGCAGTAGTGGGTCAAGGCTGAAGTTGTATAAGAGAGGGCTGAGGGGGTCCCCTTGTCGCAAGCCCCTTTGAGGGCGGACTACTTTCGTTAGGAAACCTGGACCACGCAATGCCATTGTCACAGATTCCGTGAGCAGTATCACCCTGTTGATGAAGCGAGGGGGTAGGCGGAATTGATGGAGGCAGGCCCTTAGGTATTCCCAGTTTACTCTATCATAGGCCTTTTGTTGGTCCAAGATTACAAGTGCCCCAGAGGCTGTGGACTGACATACTTTAGCCACAGAGTGCACGTTATCCCAAATCAACCTTCTGGTGATGAAACTGAATTGTTCTGGGGAGATGGTGGCAGATGCTACAGTCCCTGATTGGTTAGCCATAATTTGTTAAAATTTGGTGTCTGTGTTTGCTAGAGAGATGGGGCGCCAGTTGGCTAAGTTTAAGCTTATCCCCTTTCTTGAAGAGTGAGACAGTAATGGCCTCATGTCCTCCTGGTAGGAGGCGCGTTTCCAACAGGCTTTGGTTAAGTGAGGCAAGCAGAAGTGGGGATATATATTTGAAATAATTTTTGTAGAACTCATATGGAATGCTATCTGGGCCTGGGCATCTTTGGTTTGGCGCACCGCGAATGGCAGTCCATAATTTGTTCGGAGTAATTAGATTCATTATTTCTGGGTATTAGAAAATGGTGCAGATATGAAACTCAGTCGAGAAATTCTGCCACTTTAACCAGCTGAATTGGTTCAGCTCGGTACAACTCAGAGTAATATTTTTGCATTTTGATTACCACTTCAGCCAGTGTATCCGCAATAGAATTATCCAATCTTCGCACCTGTGTGCAGGCCACACTCTGGCATGGTGCGAAAATTTTTTTAAGAAATATGAAGTGCAGTTGTCGCCTTTTGTGATGCATGTGGCCCTGTATTGAACACAAACTTGATGTTTGTGTTGCCTTTCGAGTGCATTGAGTTGGGCAGCTGCCTCCACCCACTTCTGGCCCTATGCAGGGCTGTATCCTGTAGCTGGAATGTTAGACTCCAAGTGTGCCAATTCTACCAGAGCATGCGAGATAACCGCTGATGTAGCTCATGAGTGTCTGGAGGAGAGATGGCGAGAGTGGCAGATGGTGTCCTATTTTAAAATTTGCCCATGTGAAAATGGGGTCCGCGCAAAATGGTGCAACAAACTTTTTTGCCAAAGTTGCCTCTTCCACCCACACATAAAATCCTGGCGACGCAAGCTCAGGGGGGCGGATTTTGCACCAATGTGGGGCCTTAGCAACTGTGACAGGTAGGTGGTAGGTTATTGAGACCAGTTGGTGGTCGGAGAATTCCATTTTCGTTGTTTTGAAGTGGGAGATGTGGGGTTGGAATTTCGCCGGTGTTAGAATAAGTTCGATGCAGGCCATGGACCTTAATTGGCTGTTGTGGACGTGGGGACGCATCATGTTTTTGAGCAGCAGGGCATGTCGCAGCAGCGCATCCATCAACCAAGGGTGGCCTTTAAACGCGTAGTTCTACATGACCCTGTGGGGTGTGGGGTGAGGGAGGCCACCAGTCCGTTGGTGAGGTTAGCCAACAGTTCATGTCACTGACTAGGAAAGAATCAGGGGTTAGTGGGAGGGATTTGACCGATGAGAAAAATTCCTGATGCTCGTGTGCACCATTTGGGGCATAGATGTTGACAATTGCATGCGCTACATCAGCCCACGAGAAGCTGACTCTGAGCACAAGGCCATTTAGGAATGTTTCTCTGGATACAAGTTTGAAAAAATTATTTTTCTGAATTTGCACCCTACAGTGTTTTGACCAAAAGGATAGGGATGGGAGGAGCATTGTTTTCCAAGTTTCCTCGGAACCTCATGGACAGTGGGACTCCTGGATGGCCAGAATATCCACAGGTAAATTGTGTTGTGAAAAAACTCAGTTTCCTAGCCCAGGACAGGGAGCCTTGAGTCTGGCGATATTCAATATCCCTAAAGTGAAGGTTTCACCCATCGCACCTTAGGTGCAAGGGGGTGGGCTCCGGGCCCACCAGCCTCTTCTAGGTCCCCACGGGCTTTCACAGCAGCGCAGGTGTTAACAGCAATGCTATCAAAGTTTTTGTTGATTTTTGCAGAAAAATTTGCATTGGCTTTGGGCTTCGCTTTTTGTTTTCCCGACGTCAGACGAATTTTTTGCAGTGCAGATGAGTTCGGTGCAACATTGAGTGGGTCAAAAAAAATTTTCCAGTTGGGATAGGTCCCAGGTCAGTTTTGACCGGAGCTTGGGTGCAACAATTGGGTGAGATTGAGTCTCCCACTGGATCCTTGGATTGAGTGGCCCACTCAGCATGGGCTTCCCAATCTGATTGGTTGATGAATTCCTGAGTTGCTTCCACCACGAAGGTTTCCATGTGCTCCTGGCGTTGTGAGTGTTGGATAGTGGTGGTGGCCTTGGCCGTTTCCTTGGCCATGGCCCTATAAGCCTGCTTGGCCTTCTTCCATCCTTGCGGGGAGATAGGCTTTACCAATAGGTAGCAGCCTTGTGCTCCCCACAGGAAAGCCTCCTTGGTGCTTGCGGTTGGTTTGTAGTGCGCCTCTCAGTTGGCTATGGCCGCCAAGAGGTGCTCTTGGAATGTGATGCCCTCCTTGATGGGGCATGCGTGCACCTTATGGCTGAATGCATCACAGTGGGTGCAAATGGGGGCGCGCTGTCCACGGTCACCCAGAATGGGTGGGTGGTATGCCCTGCGATTTCAATAAAAGTGAAGTGTGGGATCTGGGTTAGGTCCTTTACGATCTCCTCAGTTGGGGTCAGAACTGCGAAGGCCTTGCCAGTGCACAGGTGTGGCATCAGCATGAAGCATTGCATTTCAAAAGATTGTATTTTACCATATAGGGCGAGACCATCTTTCAGGTGTTGTTTCAAAATGTTACGTTTTACCATAGTAGGCAAAAAGTCAAACGTAAGGAAAATTTGGTTTGATTTTGTCCATCTGGTGCATTTGGTTTCGATGACCTGTTGCCCTTTGGGGAGGTTGACCACTATGCGCACCACTGCAGCCTCGTCTGCTGCTTTTTGCTTTCAAAACCTAGGTCCAGCCAACCGCATGACATGTAGTGAGGTGCAACATACACCGCGGTTGGGAAAATTTTGTGTACTTCTTCACAAAATTTTTCCCATAAGGCCGTTTTTGGATGTCCAGATACATGTGGACTCCAAATTCCACCAACGAAAGTAGTTGGGAGTGTGGCGTGTTGATGTACTAATTACATCGTGCTTGCCATATGAGTATCTCTGAGGAAATCATGACTGCCAGTTTTTTAAGATTTTTGTCAATTCCACCGGATTCTCTGGGGCGTTTTCAAACGTTGGAGGCCGCAGGCCTTCCACCTGCTCCTCTTACCTTGCTTGCCCAACTGCTCCCTGACATGGGCGCAGACTAATCTCCTCAGTGAGATTATCAAACTAGATTCAGTCTTTAATTGAATAGGTTGCAAAAATGATTGCAACGAGAAAGAAAAGTGGACAGCCTCCATTTTAGTTATTATATTGTTGGTGTACAGGGTACCCCTATAGTGAGTGTAAGGACCAAAGGGGTTGATACCATGTATCCCTTAATTTTTGAGGCCAGGGGACCTAAAGCTCCTAGGTGTTGGAATATACCTATCTGCTTTTCTTGGTTGAAAAGTCTTTACTGTGGATACTATGCCTTGAGTGGTAAATCATTTATATAAATTCATCCCTAAGTAATAGAGGTAGGCTGATTTGACTTAATTTGGCAAAGAAGAGAGTATAAGTTTATTAGCTTAGAATTCACAATATAAAGAAAATCATGGAGATTTGTTTGTAAATCTCCAAGTAATCCAAACTAAGGTCTAAAAATATCATTTTGTGGAGATTCTGTGGCAGGCTAGTTATCCTGGTCAATAGTATTCACTCGACGCATGGATCAGGTTTGAACCCTAAGATTAGGAAGTTCCAAGGGACCAAAATTTGACCGCATAAGTCGTAGTTGATCTCCAACTTTTAGAACCTTGAATTTTGTCTGGTATTAAACCCAATAGATGTTTGGGCTATATGGTTGCATTAATATCATTTTCTTTGGCTGACACATCTGAATCTCTAATTGAGATAAAAATCCCAACAAAGCCCACTTCTAGATCTTAGCATAGGGGGGAAAACGGGAGGAGAAATTGACTATGTATCCAGTTTAATATGGTACCCTGAACGACCTCTACAATTGAGTGTTCATTGTTCCACTTATAAATGACTTTGTAAGGCCCCAAGCAGTTTGTGCTAATCTGTTGTCACGACCTTCAGGCCTATGAAGTTAGAAAAGGACTAAGTCAACTGGTTGGAAGTTGTGCAGGGGGTCATGCTAATCATTAAATTGATTAGTTTCTCTACTATTTGTAGCAGATAGGTTTTTAGAAGCCAGGGCCTAAAGTTGGATAATGTTATTGGCAATACTTTGCATAGTGCTTTCAGGGGCTTTGGGGAGGCTTGGTCAAGCATAGACTGTATTTTAGAAGGCAACTGTGGATTTCTTTCATACGATGCTTGCAAGGGCAATATCTTATTTATTTGATGATATCTGATCCTATATTATAGAATTGCACTAGGCAAATATTGGACTAATGAAGGGGGTCAGTCATAGCGATTTTCTGGAGGGTTGCAGTTGGAGTACCATTTGCTCGCTCTACCATTACATTAGTTGCAGGATGGTAGGGGGTGAAGAATACCTGTGTGGTTCCCATTAGTTTGGGTAAATTTTTCACCAGCGTCAATCAGAAGTTTTGTCTATTAACAGAAAGAATGATGTTAGGACACTAATGTTGGGTGATAATCCAATTATACAAAAACGTGCTAGTACCCTTTTCCAAAGCTGATGGTAGATATAATGCTTTGATCCACTTAGTTAAATGGTCCACAGCTAGAAGGAAGAACCAACACTATTAGAGGCTTGAGGGAGAGGTTCTACAACATCAATGCTAATATTATGGAAGGGTTCATAAGGTGGAACCACTGTATTTTGAGATTGGGACATAGTCTAGCTTGTTTTTGCATACCAGGCAGGACTCTAATGCATCCTAGATTGAAACAAGCATTACTTCCCAATAACATTAATTCTAAAACCACTGATAGGATTTCCAAGTTCCCCAAGTCTGACTTACCAATTTTCCTCCAATATGACGTCAGTTCAAACTGAAGGTCATACATAGGACACCCACTTTTTGGACACAAGTTTTCACAATTGGCCGTTCTTGACTTGAGAAATGCATTTTTGCTAACTCCTTTTGAAGGATTGGGATTCGTCCTTTCAAAAGTTCAATTGTGTTAGGACGTCATAGAGTTGATCCTCTTCATGGTCAGTTAAATTTAATATGAGAAGCCAGGATAGGCAGTACACATTTTGGTGTATGAGCCCTTGTTGATGGATAATGGAAAAGTCATAGGTTTGAAGTTTTAACTCCCACTGGGCTAATCTTCTGTTGGGGTCCTTCATTTTCTGTAGCCATCACATGGAAGCATGGTCTGTAATTATGGTGAGAAGTTTCCCATATAAGTAAGGGCAGAAATTTTCAATGTCCAGTAGGACCGCCAAGCATTTGCATTCCATAACGCTATAATTGCGTTCCGCTCTGGATAAGGTCTTTCTATAGTAGTTTATAGAATGTTCCACTATTTTTGTCATGTTGAGATAGTATTTCTCTGATGGCTATATTGCTAGCATTGGTAAAGAGGAGAAAGAGTTTATGAAAATTTGGATGAATAAGTACCAGAGAGTGGGAGAGAGACATGTAGCAGGTTGAAGGCCCTCTGTTGCTCTTCCTTCCACTGAAAGGGTATCCTTTTCTTCAGTATTTACACTAGAGGCTCGGAGGTGTCTGAAAAGTGGGAATAAACTGGCAATGATATCACACCATCCCTAAAAATCTTGTACATTATGTAGGGATTTAGGAGTACATCTTAGTAATGGCTAAGCCCTTGTCATCCATTGAGGAAATTCTGGCTTTACTTACTTATGGCCCAAATTATCTATCTCATTTTAAAAGAAAGAGCATTTTGACAGCTTTAGTTTTAATGGCAATTGCCATAACCTCTGAAAGACTTGCCTGAGGTGATCTAAATGTTTGATAAAGGTTCTTTAAAAATGGTATTATTGTCAAGATAAACTAGCTCACAAGAGCGTTTTAAATCGCCTAAGTGTCAGTTCATGGCGCGTTAGAAGGTAGCAGGGGTGGTATATAGCCCCTGAGGCATTCAGGTGGGCTCAAATAATCCTTCACTTGAGATGAGAACACATTTTTCATGATCTTATGATGACAAATCAACTTGCCAGTACCCGCTGGCAAGATCCATAGTGAAAAATAGTGGGTCCCAACATCAAGTGTAAGGAATCATCTATACGCGGCAGTGGAGGCTATCTCTTCATTTGATAGAATTGAGGCGGCGATAAGCATGAAAATATGGTGGCCACCATCCTTTTTCCAAATTAATTATAGTATGGAAGCCCATGGGTTTTTGGAAGGCACTAGTAAACTGGCTTTTAACAATTGCTGTAACTCTAAGGCCACTTGAGCTTCCTCCACTTTGGATTTTTGGTATGGCTAGGATTTGAATGGAGGGTGAGCCTCAGTCTCAATTTAATTAATTTCCCCAGATATTTTCCTGTAGTCACTTGGTCCCAAGAAAAATATATCACCATACTCCTCAAGGAGATCTTTGACATTCTGGCGTTAATGAGGGGTAAGATTATTTCCAATCCTGATTTTGACCAGATCTATGGTGGTTAGGGGATCAAACCCTAAATCCAATAATGAGCCAAAACAGCTCACATTGACAATATTCTCAATGGTACAAAGTTTTATACTAGAAATAGGGGCATGCCAAGGGACTTGGAAGGTATGATTTGTTAAATTCCCTAATAATAGGGATAGATTTCCCATAAGCAGTGTTTTAAAATCAGATGGTATCATTAGGATCTGCCATATTGTTTGTACAGGTCAAACCAATGAACGACTGACAGACAATGTGTGGATCGTCAGTCCTGTGGATACACTTGAGAATATAAAAAATAGGAGCAACCTCCCCAACGACTCTTTTATTCATTATAAAAAATACAGCGATCTTTTGCTGTTAGGCTCTCTCTACTACAAACAACTTACTTCTTTCGATCGCCCATACTGCTTATATACAGCGGCTTCAGATGATACCGCTCTCATAGCTTGGACTATTCTATTCCACCAATTCTCCTCAATTTTGGCTTATTATTCTTTAGCTCTTTATTACCCTAATTGTAGGCGATTTAATTTGAATTCATCAAATGTCAACATCGCCTTATCACCTTATTGCCTTATTTAGAGGCGATCCAATAATAATCTGTTATATCCCAGTATTGCCTCATCTTGAGGCACTCAAATAATTGTAACTGATATCATGTTGGGCAACTTCTTCCAAATCCGCCCTAGCTGTCCCAAGATTATCGTCCAGTCATATCAGAGTCATGACATTACCCCCTCCTTGACTGAACAATAAGGCTCCTATTGCTTGTATGGTCAGAGGAATTTTGCATGAGCTCAGTTAATGATCTGACCAATTGCGGGGTCATTGAGGGTATATGTGTCAACCCCAGTTTTCTCTATAACTTCAAATGGACCAATCCAAATACTGGCCAGCTTGTGTTTCTGCCCAAACCCATGTTGGTCATGGAAAAGAACCATATCGCCTTCTTTGAACTGTGCCAACACGCTATGATGTACATGATTGGCAGCCTGATTACTTAACTTCTTGGCTAAGCTTAAGGAATATGCTTCGGTTTGCAATTTGATCAGAGTGTTTGCAAGGTTAGTCAAATAGCAATGGGGTTCCATTCCGCCAATGTCTCCTACACATGAATAAAGTAATTCCAGAAGAGCCAGGTGTTGGCCATATAGTAGTTGGAAGAGGCTCTTCCCAATGGCAGAATGGTAACTAATGTTATAGGCAAATATGATAGTGGAAAGGAGAGAACTCCAATCAGAAAGTTGATTCTTTATTAATTTTTGTAGTATGTTCACCAAAGTCCCATTCACCTATTCAACCATTCCATTGGACTCAGGGTGATATAAGTCATCAGAATCCCGGGGATACCCATAAGCTTGTTCAGTTTGGGGAGGATGTGCGAGGTGAAGTTGGTTCTGTTATCAGTGAGAATGAATTGAGGGCAGCCATGTCGCTGAATAATGCATTTCATTATGAACTTGGCCACTGTGACCGCCCCCAAATCCTGTATCAGCCACACTTCAACCCACAGGGTCAAATGGTCAATAGTCACCAGAATGTACTTACACTGGTTAACTTCTGTTGGCAAGGGACCAACAACATCAAGGGAAACCATATGCCAAGCAAAATGTGGTTTCACTAATCAATACAAAGTCTTACGGTGGAATGGCTTCTCCACTTGGCACTGATGGCAACAGGAAATGGTTTTGGCACATTGAAGCTCGTTATTTCCCAATAGTTTTGAGGGTGCAATAACTCCATTGTCTTGTGTACCCCACCATGTCTGACTGCCCTGTGGGTGCTCATAATGATTCCTGGTCATTCTGAGGGTCACGGAAAAATCACCTTAGAATCGCTGATCCACTTGTACAGTTCCCCACTCCATTGGAAGGTATTCGTTTGCATCTCATTCAACGATTTAAACACTTGGGGCAGTTCGTTGTCATATTTTTCCGCTGAGCATCAAATTGTACATCACATCACTGAGGTCCACCATCATGGCAAAGGTTGGCAGTCAAGATAAACAGTCAGCATTCTGATGCTTTACTTTTTTGGCGGTGAAGGATCTCAAAGTCATACGCATGCAGCTTAAGAGTCCATCAAGCCTAATAGCCTTCAGTTTCATTGAGGTTCTGCAACAAGATGTTGACACATGATATGTTATGACTTTAAACTTTACCCCATGCAAGTAGATTATGAATTACTTATACACGTAGATCACTTAAAGCGCTCCCGCTTGGTAACGGTATAATACCGCTATTGTCAGTTCAGACTTTGACTACAATACGCTATGGGATGCTCCTCTCCCTCGTCATCTTTCTGAAAAAAGTACTGCCTCAACAGCAGAAAGGGACGCATCCGTATAAACAATAAGCTCTATATCAAAGTTTGGATAGTGTAACATTGGTGCACTGGTCAGCGCTGTACAAAGTGTATCAAAAGCGTATTGGCAACATTCTATCTATTCAAACACAGCATCCTTTTTAACAACTCGAATATTGGCCCCCCAATACAGCTAAATTTAGGGATATAGTGCCAGTAGTAACAAACCATTCCCAAAAATACATGTATGTCATGTTTAGTATTAGGTGAAGTCATTTTACGGATGGCCTCCACCTTAGCCAGCTGTGGTTTCAGCCACTTAGAGTCTACCAAAAACCCCAGGTATTCCAACTGATCTTTGAAGACGTTACATTTCTAAGGATTAATTTTAATGTTCACCTCAGCAAGCTGGCGGAATACTGCTTCTAAATGATTGAGGTGCTCCAAAAAGGTTTGAGAGAAAACGTTGATATCATCAAATTTACAAGGACGCATGACAGCTTCAGGTCACCAAGAATAGTTTCCAAGGCTCGCTGAAACGTAGCTAGGGCGTTACACAGCCCTTGAGGTAGCTGAGTCAGTTTAAAAAGGCCTTTGGAGGTGATTATGGCGCATTTTTCCTGTTCCGCTGTGGGTAGCTCAATTTTCCAGTAACCTGATATCAAGTTCATCACTGAAAAATAATGAGCTCCCCCTAAAAATCCAAAGAATCGTCAATCCTTGGCAAAGGTTATGAGTCCTTTTTTGTAATACTGTTGAGCTTTTGGTAGTCTATTACTTACATGTTTAGTGCTGTCCTTCTTTTTTACAATCAGAAGGGTGAAGCCCACGGACTATTGGACGGTTCAATCATACCCTGCTCCAGCAACTTGTCAATTTCATTAGTGAAAACGTCTTCCACTGCCCTGGATTGGTGGACTAGCCAAGACCTTGTAGGGGGATGATCTCATGTGTCTACTCAATGGACCACCCCCAAGTACACCCTAAGTTGTGATTGTCAACAGCAAAAAGTCCCATTGTACTTCTGAAATAAAGCTATTACTTGATATTTTTGTTCTTTTAATAGCTCTATTAGATTACTCCGTGGTACCACCATCATTATGCTGGCTGATACCTCGACTAGTAGACCAAATTCGTCCAATAACCTGAGATCATGAGTCTGAAGGACCTCTTCTATTGGAGTCAAATGTAATTACACTACTATTTTGTGTCGATGGATTTGCATTGGTTCGTTCTGGAAGTTTGCTAACAAAACCTTAATCTTTCCATGGCCCAGAAGTATAATCCCTGGAGCCACATGAGGCTCAAACGTGTTTGATGATAGAGCCCAATGACTTCCTCATATTGCCCAACATGCAATTACACCTTTAACTCGGTTTTCACTAAAACTTGATGTCCAGAAGGAATAGATATAGGCCCAGCAGCTCGGATAGGCAGCCCTTGGTATTCATATATCTGCTGGGGAAGCGACTGAGTCTTGTTTTTTAGTCAATGATAGCGAACTGGCATCACCCCATCACTATATGCAAGATTGATATGGCTCATGTGCACTGAATCCTTTGGCACTCCGCTAGAGGTGAAGTAAATTGGAAACGCTGTCCCAGAATGGCGAGGGTATCCTCTGTCATATTAATGACAGCCCCAATATGGCGCAGGAAAGCGGTTCCAATGAGCAAGTTGTAGTTTTCTTTTGGTAGCACAATCGCTGGAGCTATAGTGACAATGGACCCAAAGTGCAGAGGTAGCACACTGTAAGATCCCTCAGAGATGTTGTTTTCTGCTCCAGCAGTTCCATAAACCAATTTGATGGTCCACATCAGGTTTTAACGTCAACTTCGCCATCATCTTAGTGGAAACTATGTTGACTGGAGCACCAGTATCTATTATAGTGCGAACTTTATTTTTCACTACAAAAATATCACAGTACGTACACTTAGAATAAATAGAGAATATTGACTGTTTAATATGTGAACATTTACGGGATCTCTTTTTTCAAGAAAACTCATTATCCCCTCACCAACTTTTGAATATTCTTTTATAATGGCATCTCCTGGGAGGGCGACGTTTACTCCTTTCAGAGTTGGTTCATCCGTGGCAGAATCCAGCTTGTCTTGATCAAGCATTTGACAGGCATACGGCTTTGGTTGTTCTGGGGATTCTTCATCCGCTGCGGTTTTGGATTGAGCTCACATTACTACGTTCACTCCTCCAACTGGCTGCTGGTATAAAATTATGTCATTGTACTGAAAGACTTCTACGGGATATACTTTTATCGATTCAGGGACATTTTGGATATTAATTGCAGAGGTAGAGGGTCCCATCTCTACTCTGCTCCATCTTTTCCTTGATAGTATAGATCTTGTTGTACATAGTTCACATGGCGGTTATGGGAGAATTTTTCCATGTGACCAGGGCGGCCACATTCATATCAGCTAACACCATAAGAGCCACGTCCTTGATTGTCATAAGAGGGTCCAGGTCGGAAAGTTTGGGGTCATTTGGCGTAACTAGGCTCAGGTCAGTAAGATTATTGTTGAAGTTTGGCGTAGCTAGGTCCTGGTTGGTAGCTAGGTTGCTGACAGTTTTCGTGACCAGCCCATAGATGCTGATCAAACTGTTGAGTATAACTCGGCTGAGGATGAAGTGCAGAATTATAGTAAGGTTGAGGGTTGCTAGGCGGAACGTGAGTCAGACAAGAGTATTCTCCTGAGTAAGAGGTTACAGTAGAGGCTGTGGTCTTCCATTCCATATTTCGTGGTGGAAAGCTAGGGTATATGCAACGCAAAAACTGTACAATCTTGAGCAGAGGAACATCATCCAGAAGTGGCGAAATGACATTTTGAAGCTCTTGGTATGGCTTCACCATGGAGGTCATGGCGATACATATATTGGCTTATACTAAGTACCCTGCCCCAATAAGCATGTGAGCTTTCATTATGATTTAATCAGTGAACTCCAGGAGAATCTTGTTTTGGAAGAATCTGATTGTATAGAATTCCTCTTTCCGCTGTGACATCGAGATAACCCCAAACAGGCGAAGCATGGTAGCTTTTACATCCCTATAGGTGACAGAGCTACTTGGGAGTTAACAGGTGACTTAATTGGCACTCCCAACATCCAAGGCGGATATCAACAGTTTAGCCTTCTGTCTATCAGATGCACATCCTTGTGCAAATTAAAACCATTTGAAGAAACTATGGATATTAACATTTTTATCAAATGAAGGTAGTTTCTCAATTTTAACCTCCTCATCCCGTTTGCAGCTTTTTGGGCCATACTGAGAAATGGGTTGGGATCCAAAATCAGTTTCCCAATAAGAAGCTGGACCAGCGGAAGTTGGGATGTCCGCCGTTTCAGGGGTAGTGTGGCCTTCTGCAATGGGTGGCACCGCCATTAATTGAGGGAATTGGCACTCCAACTCATATTTGTATCCAGTACTACCATCCTGGGTGTAGTAGCTCTGACCAGCGTCATATTCATCCTCATATGATGCACCCCTTGTTGTTCACCCTCTTCCCAGTGAGAAGACCGAGAGGCACTGGTCAATTTCCACTCTGAGCACTGCAGCCGTTCAGTATAATCATCCAACCAGTTGGCGAGTTCCTTGTTTTGTTGTCCCAAAATTTGCATTTGGCTAAACGTTCTATCCAGCTGGTGCATGACAGCATTTTCTTCTTGAAGAAGATCATTCTGTTTTTGAGCACTGCATATAAGGTAAGTTTGAGTTCCTCATACCCAGCTGGTGCAGTGTTCCATGAAAATTCCCCAGCAACACAGGCTGTGAAAGCCATGGCTGGCGACTGGAGATTCGTGGTACTTGGTGGTTGATCAATGGGCCCCCTGTAGTGAGCACCACTGTTAAAATTGGATGGTATCGTTAAATCTGCCATATTGTTTGTACAGGTTGAACCCACTGAACAACAGACAGATGATGTGGGGATCATCAGTCCTTTGGACACACTTGAGAATATACTAAAAAATAGGAGGAATCGCCTCAAAGACTCTTTTATTTTAATATATACAGCGACCTTTTGCTGTTCCGCTATCTCTCTACTACATACAACTTTCTTCTCTCAATAGGCCATCTTGATTATATACAGCGGCTTCAGATGATACCACTCTCATAGCTTATACTATTCTATTCCACCGATTCTCCTCAATTTCAGCTTGATATTCTTTAGCTCTTTATTGCCCTACTTGTAGGTGATTTAATTCATATTTGTCAAATGTCAACATCGCCTTTTCACCTTACCGCCTTATTTAGAGGCGATCCAGTAAAACCTGGTATATCCTAATATCACCTCATCTCAAGGCACTTGAATAATAACTGATATCATGTTCGGCAGATTCTTCCCAATCCGTCATAGCTGTCCCAAAATTATTGCTTAGTCATATCGGAATTACAAGAGGTGGGATCCCAAAATCCCTGAGCAAGGTCAAAGCTTCCTTTATTAAAGGGTTTAAGTGTCCACTTAGCTCCCAAATTTGATTATATGGGGTGAGAATCTAGATCCCCAAATCCACAATAACTCGTGAGCCAGAGGGTATTGTGATAGGATGAGTGGCATACAGAGGGATTCCATCTTTGGCATCCACAGCCTCTGGGGGTAACTTAGTTTTCCCCTATACATGGTATTCAACTTTGCAAATGGAGGACGTGTTTTTGAGGAGGCATGTCTATTCTTGTGACTCCTTTACTTTTGATGGGGAGTTTGAATATTAACATAAACCAATACCCTATTAGAGATAGGTACCTTTCTTATGGTTGATGCAATTAAATTGCTGCATCATTTGGAACCCAATAAGCAAATCATAAATGTTATTTTCTATTGTAATGGCGTGGGCAGCAATTAAAAGTTTCCAAAATTAAAGGGGTAAAGCAAAATAGGCTCCTACTGCTTTTTTAGACTGGTTATAGGCATTCCATACTCAGCTTCATGAATCAAGTCTGGAGCCATTTTTATCTTTTGGATAAGTTGGGAGGAAATGATATTAACTGGGGAACTGGTGTCAATTATCGCTAGGACTTTAACCTTATGTACAACTACCTCTACTCAAACCACTAAAGATCTTAACCGGGGATTAACAGCTAGTAAACTGTGTTTTAGGATTTGTAGCAAAGCAAATGAAAGATTCTTCTGCAGCCAAGCTTGAGGCTGTTCAATGCGTTTAAGATGTTTTACCTGCCAATGTTTGACTTTCTATATAAGAGCTGACCGCCAAAATTTGTTTGGTAACTGACCAACATGAAAGTAAGGAAGCTGGAGATTTTTATTTCCTTAAATAAAAAGAGTTACATCAACTTTTTATGGCGCATTTAACACAAAACAGCCTGAAGTGCTTGGAATAGAGTTAGTGCTAGAACAGGGGTATTGAGCACTTGATTTCCGTCAGCATAAGGAGCCTCTTGCCCTAAGCTGACTAATCCTTTGCTAACTTAGGTTAGAGGACGTGATAAAAGTCTAAAGTGTGGTTGGTTATCTTGAAATGGGTTCAGTATAATTCAGGTGTAAGTTAATCAGGGGGCTAAAGCTAACACCTGGGCCAGGGCTTATTGTTGTTAAAATGAGGTGGCCTGGAAGGTTTATGTAGTTTCGCGAGATTTCAAAGATAGCTTCTTTGATATAGAGGAGGGATGTCAAATCAGATTTCACCACTGTTGGAAAATTGCTTTTCTGAGCAGTGGGCTCCACTAGTGTTCCAGGCAAACAGTTATAAAGACTGGTTGACCCGTTTCTGTTTCACCTTTATAAGCGTACCAACCCCTTATGAGTCCACGTCCAACCCACCAACACAGCAGACCAAAGACTTCGCCTTAATCCCAGGGTCCATGGTGTGCCCCAGAGAGTCCTGCCCCCATCCTGGGCGGGCTAAGGCACTCTCTTGATGCCCCACCATCCTGAACTTTTGCTAATCCATCTGGGCATGCCCTGGAGAGTCCTGCCCCATACTAGGTGGCCAAGGCACTCCCACGCTGCATCCCACAGGGTTGATGGCCAGTTGGCAACATTGTTGGTGGCCAGTAGGCCAGGTTCCCGTCTGTTCCTCACAGAGCTGATGTATGGAAGCTGGCAGCATCAGCCACTCCATCCGCATCACCTCACGCCAACGTTAGGGACCTCTAGTCACATTTCCTCCTAATCTATTTTTTAATCTACTAGCAACTAAAAGTAAATGGGCAAAAAAGAGAGATCTTTATTTGGAGGGAAGAATAACTATTTGTACTATAGGCTACTGCTTCTATGAAACCCCCAGTCATCCGAGCTGGAACTCTAATAAATCACCATTATTCATGGTGGCGATTCCCTCCCAATCCACTCATCTATTAACCAAATTTTAGATTAGGTTGATCTATCCTTGGCGCAAGTCGCCAGTCAATAAATATAGATTTATTAAATACTTATTACTTTGATCAACCTCAGCATGAGTCGCCAGTGCTCCAAATTAGTCAGTGGAACCATACTCAGACAATTGTTAATGATACTTCAGCTTTCCGCCAGTAAAACTAAAAATGACCTATGAATGGCATTTGGTGACAAATGCAGAATCCTATGAACCTAAATCAATTAATAATCATTATAACATTCATTAGTAATGAACTAGGAGATTAGCTGTCTTTAACCTGACTAACTGACACCCCAGTTCTGATATAATTGGGAGGAATTCATCAGGTTAATTTCTTGACAAACTACTTTTAGATAAAGTAGAATATTAGGCATAATTTTAAATGCTAAAAATGAGGCGGTAATAGCATCATCTAATGTAAGATGATTCCCTGCGACCAACATTTGAGCCTCAAGGTAAAAAAGATGGGTGAACTCATTGATAGTTTCTCCCCAATTAGGCTAATTCCCATGAAGGTCTTCTTTGGTTTGATAGGGTTAGGTCGCTCCCAAATTTCTGGAGCAAGGCAGTCTTGTCATCACTTCAAGTAAAGCAATGCATTAGATGTGGGACCAATATGTCTTGAGCCAGGAAACTAAAACAGTTCATCAGGTGTTTAAGCTATTGATTTTCAGTTACTTCCTCCATAGAGCTTTCATAGCAATTTAAGAAAGATAAGATGATTCCCTCTCAGGGGACGTACTTTTCTTTGAATGAAGGTTTAAACGTACCACTTGGGGGGTTTGAGGCCAAATGACATGAACTGATACTGGTATTATGCTTTCACCTAACAAAAAAGCAGTATCTCAGTATTATGCTCAAGGATGAAGCGCATCAACTTGACTTTGCAGATCATTAATATTGTCACTCATTAAATCTACTTGTTCATGAGTGGCACTGAGACCCATTTATGGCAACAAGTTAGATTAGTTGCCACATTAGTTTTTTGAAAGCGGTATTGGCAGCTTGGAGTTCAAGTTAGTGTTGTTCAGTGGCGAGCACTCTTTGCTTCAACCCACGTACTACAGCAGGTAGGGCTTCCAAGTTTCTAAGGCGTTCATGATGAGGGTTAAGGAAATCTTGGGGGAGAGGGTAACTCCATCCCAAGTACATTGGGCTCCTTAGGTGACACGTCCTAATTGGACATCAAAGTTTTTAACTTGCTGAATTAACGCCTGAAGGCGTATGTCAGGATTTCTGGGTCAGCACTAGGTCCTAGAGGTCCTTTTG
Source organism: Massospora cicadina (assembly GCA_022478985.1). Lineage (NCBI taxonomy): Eukaryota > Fungi > Entomophthoromycota > Entomophthoromycetes > Entomophthorales > Entomophthoraceae > Massospora > Massospora cicadina. The sequence goes on along the minus strand of JAKSZP010005517.1, from coordinate 65,933 downwards.
GCCCAGGGCCCTCATTCACCATCATGTCCATCATGACTAGGAGGTCCCGATTCACCATCACGCTCATCATAACCAGTGGGTCCAAGCTCACCAGGCACTCCTTGTGGTCCTGAAGAACGGAGGTTAATCTGGCCATCATGTACTTTATAGATCATTTGCTCCAATGACTGGAGGCGTTCATCCACAGAGGTGATAATATTTCAAATTTAACTTGTAATTTGTGGGTACAATCTATAACCTGATTATGAATAATGCCCTCTAGTTGACTAAAACAATTAATAAGTTCCTTCCAAATGAAGCTCATGATTCTTGATCCAGATGGGTTAATACATCTTAAAACTTTTTAATGAGCTGCCAATTTTCCAATATAGCTTTTTTGTTTTCAATGCTGAACTAGGAGGTAGATTGGTAGAATTAGAGGAGCTGAGAGTGTATTTTCTCCTATAACTTCAAGTGGTGGAGTAATTCCTGATGATGGAACCCAGCTGCTTGGTTTAAATGGTACAAGGTGGATGTACAAAGTGACGCAGATAGCGTTCCGTACATCCAGCTCCAATTTGATCTATATCAAGCAAAGAACTTTGAGCCAATTTCTCATAGGGGCCAGCACTGCAAGAGCCTGTCTTCTATTAGCTAAACCTCCATGGACAAAGGAACCAGATTGGAGGTTCTGGAGGGCTTCAGCAAAGTCTGATAAGTGTAAATTATATTGTTCTGTGGACTGAGTGTGGAGGGTCACCTCCATTAAGTAGGAAATAGAATGTTGCAGAACGATGCTGTATTTCCTATGTACATATTGATTGCCCAGTCACTGAGATGGGAGGCACACAATATGAGGTGTTTTCCAAAGCTGAATTGATAATGTCCATTGTTTAATTTGCTTTTTATTTTTATATTTTCACTGTAAACTCAGGGTGTACCTGGCAGGGAGTACCAGTTTTTGGGACCATGGGGTTGATACCAGTATCCCTTAATTTTTGAGGCCAGGGGACACTGAAGATCATGGGTGTTGGAATATACCTATTTGCTTTTTCTGGCCAAAAAATTCTTTACTCTAGATACTATGTCTGGAGTGGTAAATCCTATATATAAATTTGTCCTAAAGTTAATAGATGTAGGCCAATTTGACTTAGATTAAAAAAGAAGAGAGTAAAAGTATATTAGATTAGAATTCACAGTATAGGGGAAATCATGGTTGTTTTTTAGTAAGTATCTAGAAGTCTAAGCTAAGGTCTATAAATATCATGAATTGGGGATTCAGGAGCAGGCTAGTTATCTTAATCAAATAGTATTCACCCGACGCATGGATCAGGTTTGAACCTCAAGATTAGGAAGCTCCAAGTGTCATGATGGCGGCAGATAAAGTTTAAACCACCCTGCCAATCTGGATGCCTAAACACCCAGATGGCAAGCCCAAATGCTAGAGGCGCTGCTACCTGAATGGCGTTAAATTGTGTAGTGAGAAAATTCACCAGCGAATGCCAAAATGATGTAATTGTGAAAAAAATCCTGCAACAAACCAGGCTGTCATGGCTTCAGGCTCCATGGGTTTAGGTGCCAGGAAAAGTGAGATCAGAATAGGAGGTTTAAATCTTATCATAAGAAAAGAAATTATATTTTAGTACGGAAATTTATTAAATTTTAAAATTAGAAAATCATCCATCAATTTTCTCAGTCTGTTAAAATGCTTAAATAGACATATGATTTGGGTATAGCTTAGACAAGCTTATGATTAGGGCCCTTAAGATTCGCCTAAACTGATGAACTTCAAGTAATGGGAAAACAAATTATTTAAAACCAACTTTGAAATTGTAAGCGGTGGGCCAAGTAGGTGTCAGTTCATCCACAGATGCCAAAATTGCCAATTTTCTTTGGTTTTCATGACTAGAATAGCAGTGTCTCGCCTGATGTGCAGCGAGAACCTCCCAATGCTACCCCACACAGGGGTGGTCCTAAGAGGTTGAGAACAGGTTCAGGACACCCAACCTGCCTGCTCCCAGTCGCTCTGGGGTCCATTGGTCCAAACTAGAACTATTGGGAGGGTGTTGCAATACCGTTGGAAGGAATTTGAACTTGTGTCAGCATTTTCCAATGTTCTAATGCCATTGTCAAGTTTTGCCAAATATATAACATTAGATGCTTTATTCAATGAAGTTACACGCCCATTGGGCTTTTTTCCAATGGTTTAGGGTTCTTAGATATTTATGACAAGGCTTTTTGCCCTCAACTTTATTCAGAACTTTTGTCCCAAGAGAATGCCAACTCCCCAAAAGCTTGGCACAAATCCCCTTAATTCGTTGTATTAATTTTGTTTGAAGTTAATACTGATACAGGAAGCAGATTCTTCAAAGGGAGAGCTTTTCCCCAACGCTCATCCACCATATGGATGAGGTCTCCCTGTGAGATGAGAGGGATAGATGCCCTTCTTGGACCCTTTTTGATGGGAAAGGGAACACCCCCAATCCAAATGAAGGGGGGAGTTCCCCTCAGACTTATATTACCCTTCCCTTTTGCCAAAGGGGGCACCATCAGGGAATTGAGCGAGGGCCACATTTTTATGGGCCTTAAGCAACTTAATCAACATTAGCATAGCAACTTTGGGGGAAGGACGGGAAGCATCTGGGTGGGTGGCATGGAAATCCTCAACTAGCTCTGAGAAGTTAGTGCAGTCCTGCACGTCAACGCAGCTATTCTTGTAGGACGGAAAACCTTTCCATGTGACTAATTAATAGGTTGACCATCGGGCTCATTGGGAGGCCAGGATATCCTCAACCTCAGCTTCCTCCACGCCCTCAATTACCATGGACTTTGAGTCTGCTAGAATTGTTTCCTTAGATAGGGACAGCTAAGAGATATGGAACACAGGATGTTGCTTCCAGTGGGGCGGCAACTTTAGACAGAAGGCGCCATTCCCTAAGCCTTCTTCCACCAAATGGGGACCTAAGCGCTTACTTGAAAACTACCACATGGGCACCTGCATCCGCAAGTGGCATGTGTCAAGCATGACATATGACCCCACAGTTATCTCATGAGCTGGGAGCTATTTCCAATCTGCAAACTGTTTTTAATCGCTTTAGGCCTTATTTAAATGCTCCCAAACCATGGACTTGGTATCCCAAATATGCTGTCTATGGTCAACAGCAGCTGGTACCTCAGGACGAAGGCATAGACCTTCCAAAAAAGGATTATAATACCAAGGTTGCTTCATATGGGGAGAAGCCCATGGACGCATGTGTTCCATTATTGTATGAAAAGTTTGCAAGGGAAGGTCGTCCGCCCAGGTATCCTGAGTAGCTGAAGCATAGCACCTCAGGTACTGCTCCAGGATCTGGTTGACTCGTTTGGTTTGACCATCCAACTGTGGATGGTACGCGGTGGAGCAGCAGGGTGTAATCTTAAAAATTTCCAAGAGCTTATTCCAAAAATTCTGCGCCATAAATTGGGGCCCGTGGTCACTGAAATATTCCTGTGGGAGGCCAAACATTGAGAAAACATTACACACAATAGGTGGGCAGTCTCTTCAGAAGTAATGGAGTAGGATCAAGGGGCAAACAGGGAGAATTTTGTAAAGTAGTTTACAATCATCATAACTGTTGTGAACCTTTTGGAGCTAGGTAGCTCAACAATGAAGTCCATGGACATCCCATGGACCCTCTGCCTGCTGTAAGGGGTGCAAAAGTCCATTCCTACCCAACCAATCTGATTTAGCCTGTGCATAAGTCATGCATTTTACAATCCAGGCTGGAATATCCTCTGAAAAGCCAGGCCAGTTATAAGTATGCTTTACCAAATCAATGCACTTCTTGTTCCCTGGGTGACAGACTTTTGAGAGACCATGTGTGCTTGAATGACTCCAGCTTGGAGGAGAGAAGGGATCCACACCCGCAACCTAAACTGAATGATCCCCTCAGCTAAAGAATATAAAAAATGATTGGAAGCAGAGATGGATAACCTCTCCATAAGGTCCACCCCTCCTGCACATGCTAACCGTGCAGCTAAGATCCCAATACCAAAGGTGCATCTGTAGCTAAGTCAACTTCTGAAATCATGAGAGGTACAATGGACAAGATTTGACTGGGGGAACAACCGTGATGAGATCTGCTTCATCTGAATTGGTTGGTAATAGTGTGGGATTGCAACTGAGAAAATTGGGAAGGATGTTCAAGGCTCCCTTCACAAACTCATATTTGAAGTTGAAGCTTCACAGACCTCGTTAGGTTTAGGCCTGAACGTGCACAAACTTCTTTGGCTTGCAGAAATATAGTAGCGCTTGATGGTCAATTTGCAGAGTCAACTTGTGATGAGCACCCTGTAAGAGATATCGCCAGTGGATCAAGTCCCACGTCACAGCTGCCAACTCTTTGTCATAGATGGCCCAGGATTAATCAGTTAAAGAAAACTTTTAGGATTAGTAAGTGACTAGGTGTCAAATCCATCATGCTCCTGGTGCAAGATAGTTCCTACTGCGGTGGAAGAAGATTGCACGCTACAATATAGGGTTTGAAAGGATCCACATTATTGACAATAGGTGGTGACAAGAACACTTCTTAAATAAATTTGGATGCCTGCTGTCACTTTGGCGTCCAGAGGAAAAGTATGTTTTTTCTAGTAAGCGGATGCAGTGGTGCAGCCAACTGTGAGAGTTCAGGGGTAGAATTTCTTCAAAAAGATAATGGTTGATCATAGAATCCAAAGAAGCTTCTTAATTTCTTCTGGGTTGTTGGAGTTACCCACCCACAGATGGCATCCACTTTTCTGGGCGGGATGGCATAATTATTTTTCAAGATAAGATTACCTAAAAATGTGATCTATTCCTGATAAAAATCTCATCTTGACAGCTTGACAAAAAAGCCATCTTTATGCAAGCTTTTCCACTACCGCCTCCATATCTTTGCATGTTGTTCAGGGGAGGGGGAATGTACCAGGATATCATCAATATATGCAACTGCGCAGGAGAATCTGAGATCCCCTAGCATGCTATCACTCATTCTCTGGAATGTTGCGGGCGCATCCTTCAGCTCAAAGAGCATCACTCAAAATTGATGTATGCCTCGTTTCATCCATATAGCAGTAAGCCATTCCTGAAATTCCATCACCCAAATTTGATTAAAGGCATTCACAAGATCAAGTTTTAAGAACACTCACGACTTGGCAATTGCCTGGATTATGGTCTGCTCCAATGGAAGCGGGTAGGGGTCATAGACTGTTATCTTATTGAGGTTCCCATAATCCACACAGGGACAAAGTGACCCATCTGCCTTTTTGGAAAAGACAATGGGGAGGCAACTGCAGATGTCTCCTGGAATAACTAACCCTTCTTGAGCATGTAGTCCAACCATGAATTGAGGGCCACATCCTCATCCGCCATATGTGGGTACAGTGGAGAGTTTATATTAACTACTTGCACTGTTGTCCAAAAATTCAAATTGAATTCTGTATGAGGAGGAAGGCTGTTAACCTTGTTTGAGTCAAAGATGCGCTGATAGCCCATCAACTCAGCGGGAAATTCTGGTGGAAGCTCAATAGGGGAAACAAGTGTTGTAATAGAACCATGGACACAAGCTTTAGTGAGGGTATCTAACAATGGAAACTCGCCCTCCACCTGATTGTTAGAGAAGAACAGCATGTTTGTCTCCAAATGTATTATCACATGCTGCTGATGCCACCAACCCACACCCAAAATCACTGGGAACATAAGGTTGGGCATTGCAGTGAAGCAATCACAAAAGCTAAACTAGTGGACTAAGAAAGGTTTGGGGTGCCGTACTCAAAGGAGGGTGGGCGGCTGATGATGCAACCAACAATGATGGCCCCACATCCAAGTTTATATTGAGCTGCTGTGCCAACTCCATACTCTTGAAGTTATACGCTGCTCCCATGTCAACCAAGGCCTTGAAAGACATCTTGTGTGCCCCAATACTATTTTCATTAGTAATAAAAAGTAGACGTAAATCTATTTTTTAGCAGATGCAGTCATGTCTGTTAATAAGGAAGAGATTGCAACTAGATCAGGGGAAATAACAAAGTTTGCAATAGAAGCAGAACTGGCGTGGCAAAGGGGTTGAAGCATTTTTTCTCCGGGCTGTACATCAACAATTTATAAGCTGGTGTGCTAAAACAAACTAACATGGGCGCGGGGGCAGTATCAGTTTTTAGGATCAATATGGATTCTGATTCAGAGCTGGAATCTAAAACTAGGGCCACTTCAGCAGCTTCAAACATAGAGATCCCATTTTGGGGGTAGACTGAGTAAAACGTAGAAGGCATTGGGGCAGTGCAACCATAGCAAAACTCCTTCACAACCCTCTGGGGAAGCATACAAAATTGGCTATTAGCCAGACAAACAACAGAAGGCGGAATAACAACTGTATATTCATCTGTTAAAAAATGACCACTGCTGCGCCCATCTCAATGAGAAGGGTGAAAATGGCGGAAAATAATGGATGGTTTATTATGTCACGATGGCAGCAGATAAAGTTTAGACCAGACTGCCAGTCTGGATGCCCAAACACCAAGATGGCAATCCTGAATTCCAGAGGTGCTGCTACATTAATAATGCTAAATTGTGTAGTGAGAATATTCACCAGTGAACGCCTAAGGTCTCAATTGTGAAAAAAACCCTGCAAAAAACCAGGCTGTCACAGCCTCAGGGCTCGTGGGTTTAAATGCTGAGAAAAGTGAGATCAGAATGGGAGAGTTTAGATATTGTCATAAGGGAAAAAATTTGATTTTGGTACTAAATTTATTTAATTTTAAATTAGAAAATCATCCATCAATCTTCTCAGTGTGTTAAGACTGCTTAAATAGATGAATGATTTGGGGATATAGCTTAGACAATCCCAGGATTGGGGCTCTTGAAATTTGCATAACCTGATGAACTTTGTGCAAGGGGAAAACAAATAATTTAGATGAGTTCAAATTTGTTAGTGGTAGGCTGAGTTGCTGTTGGTTCATCCATGGACACACAAATCGCTGATTTTCTTTGTTTCAAAGACAAGAATGACGGCGTCTCGCCTGACGGGCAGCAGGAAAATCTAAGACCACCTCATATAAGGGTGGTCCCAGGAGGTCAGAAACGGGTTTGGGATGCCCAACCCGCCTATACCTGGTCGCTCTGGGGTCCTTTAGTCCAAAATAGAACCATTGTGATGGTGTTGTAATACTGTCAGAGAGGGTTTTGAACTTGCATTAGCATTTCCCAATGGCCCAAAGCCTTTGGCAATTTTTGCCAAGGATCTGACATATGATGCTTTATTCAATGAAGGTACACGCCCATTGGTCTTGTTTCCAATGATTTAATGCTCTAAAATATTGATGATAAGGCTTGTTGCCCTCAACTTTATTCAGACCTTTTGTCCCAAGAAATGCCAACTCCCCAAAAGTATTGGCATAAATCCCCTTAATTCGTTGTATCAATTTTTCTGAAGTTAATACTGGAACAGATGGCATAATCTTAAAAGGGAGAGCTGTTACCCAACGCTCATCCACCATATGGGTGAGGTCGCCCTGTGAGTTGAGAGGGATAGCTTCCCTTCTTGGACCCTCTTTTGATGGGAAAGGGAACACCCCCAATCCAAATGAAGGTGGAGTTCCTCCTGACTTACACCATTGGAGCAATAGTCGATTTCATAAGTTGGGGATTAAACCACAAATCCCCTACTTCAAGAGCCCTGAATTTCTTTGGGGTTTATCCTTAATAGATGTTTGGGCTATTTAGTCAGATTGGGATCAATCCCCTTTAGCTGACACATCTAAATCTCCAATTTGTGTAGGAATCCTGACAGTGAGCTCCACTTTTTGGGAATTCTGCTAGCTAGTGCTTGCAGGTGTCAATATTTAGCAGGTTTTCCACAAATGATATGTTTTTATTTGATTTTTACTAACTAAATTGGTAGATTTGCATTATGTAAAACTATAAATAAATATTATAATTTTTTCCTAGTTACTGCTTAGTGGTAAACAATAATTTATTCAATGCTTAACTTAGTATTTATGGTCATCAAAGGCTGATAGCAGGATTATATAATAAACTCGGCATAGATGGGGTATCAAGGCTTAGACGTTTTAACAATTTAACCAATCAGCGCTGCAAAATCTCCTCACCTCATCTGGGCTTGACCCAATATGATTGGTCCACCGCAGATAGGATAGAACCATAGTGAAAAAATTTAATATATTGCACCCAACCATTCATTTTAAATTTAAGCTACTTGTGGCCAATCTCTACTGGCTTTGACTTTTGATTAATGGTTAAAATTTCTTCCCCCTCACGATCCCCTCAAGCCTATAAAAGGGGGTTGTCTTTTGATATAATGGCACTAAATTGGTTCTAGTGCTTGGGTGACCATCTAACTCAGGTGGGGAACTCCACCGAGGGTTGTAAGAGACAAGGATGATTTAATCTTCCCTGGTCAATGGAAGGCAAAGAGTAAAATGATTGCACTAAATTATACTGTTTTGCCAAGAGTCAGGTGATTTCGTATTTACTAATTTCAGACTATTTTTCCCAAAAATATATTCTCAAAAAGTGAGAGGGCAATTGGATAACAGCTAGGGAGTTAGTGCAAAGCCATTTCCCAGTTTTCTATTCTATGTTAATAGCTTTTTAGTTTTCTGATGGTTTAATATGGCAATCTTTGCCAATCTATATGGGTCTGATATTCTGACTTCATCATTATAAAGGCATTGTAACAATTGAGTTCATCTCGATTGTTGTGTTTTAACTCAAATTCAGATTTCTGAATCTGAGTTAAATCATTTAAAAATGCTTTTGGTTCAGTCAGTTTGGGCGCTGGTTTTGTGCCTCGCCCAAGTTGTTGATTAAGCTCATATGAGCCTAATCAACAATTTGGGTGAGGCCCCCAAAGAGCAGCCTTTATAAGGCATGCCCACAAATTCTTAAGCTCACTTTGGATTTCTACCCCTAGCTTTCCCTCCTAGGGAGCATTGTCAATTGCTCCCCAGACAAGATCTGTTTAGTGGGCCCTTTATTTGTCCAGAATAAAAATATAGGTTTTTTTGGGTTTAACATACCACGCTTACCTGTTGGTCTTTTTGGGTATCTGGTTTTGAGTAGCTTTCACATAATTGGGTCAGACAAACCACCTTTAAACATTGCATAACCCACTGGTAATAGGGATGTTTGGCACTGTCAGTGCCCTGAACCTCTCCTTACTTAAAGTCAGGCTGTTTTGGATTTTGTCAGTATGCCAAAGAATCATTTTATTATACAGCAGTTGGAAACTGGGATTTTCCAATCGTTACATAATTCCAAAGTCAAATGTGTTCTACACGCCTCCAATCCCCAGAATGCCAACCTTAGTGGTCACTTGGTCCTGGTTGTTGAGGAGCTAGCACTGGTGGAAGCCGGTGACTGATGGCCAACCCTGGATCCTAAGTGATTATTGGTTGAAAATCCCAGTGGTCTCCCACTCACCAGAAATTCAGTTGGCACCAAGGAAACCTGTCCCAGCAGGGCTCCCTCACCAACAGATGGTCCACCTAAGAAAGGGGATGGCCATTCAGATATGCTGAACCATGCTCCACTATCACACTTCTGTTGGAGAAAACGACTTTCTGGTTGGGATGGAAGACCATCACAAACAGGAGCCTGGGAGGGGTGTGCAACACAGCCAATTGCTGGGCGTGTGTCCTTGGACTGGGGGCTGTCCAGCCGTGCTGAACTGCATGCCCCTCTCACACTTCTGTTGGAGAAAGTGCCTTCCTGGTTGGTATGTGAAGACCATTGCCAACAGGAGCCTGGGAGGGGGTGCGCAACATAGCCAAGTGCTGGTTGTGCATCCTTGGGCCAGGTGGGCTGATTCTGGCAGCTCAGTCTCAATTTGCGCTCGCCATTTATCTTTTCCGCTTGAGGGGCCCAGAGTTTCTCCAGGCTAATTTTCCTGGGAGCTCAGTGTAATCACCCCAGGAAGCCCCCATTGTGGCAGCCTTACACTGTAGGGCCACTCTTTGGGGAGGGTTCCTTCTCTAGTGGGGGGTAATGTAACAATCCAGTTCATCTTAATTGTTGCATTTTGACCCAAATTTAGATTTTCTGAATATGAGATTAATCATTTAAAATTGCTTTTGGTTCAGTCAGTTTTAGGCGCAGGGTTGTGCCTCACCCAAGTTGTAGATTAATCTCATACAAGCCTAATCAATTATTGGGTGAGGCCCCTGAAGGGCAGCCTTTATAAGGCGCATCTGCCAATTTTAAAGCTCACTTAAGAAATCTATCCCTAGCTTTCCCTCTTGTGGAGCATTGTCAGCTGTTTCCAGACAAACTCTGTTTGGTGGGCCCTTTTTGTGTCCAGAATAAAAATAACGGTTGTTTCAGGGTTAGCATACCTCGCTTACCTGTTGGTCTTTTTGGGTATCTGGTTTATGTAAGTCTAGAGACACAACCTCTTGGGCTAGATCTGGAAAAGGTCCCTTTTAGGAAGAAAAAAGACCTAATGCCCCTGTGGAGCCCTTGGCTCAACTAGGGGACTTGGGTCATGTAGTTGATTGGCATTGGGTCACTGCATTGGCACCAAAAAAACCTCATCATAGTACCCCATTTGGCTGCTTCTGCTCTGGTTGGAAGGATAAAAGAGGTCTGTAAAGAGTTAATACAGTCCAGAAGCCTTCAACAAAAGATTCCCCTCCCACTGAGCCTACTCTACCATCTTTTACATCATTGGGAAATAAGAAAATGGGCCTCAAAACCCAGGAAAGGGATCACAAGTCAGAAAACCTGGTCTGGGACATGGGATCCGAAATTCTGGGTTTGGAAAAGCCAATATGAGTCAGAAATTCGCTTTAGGAAAATTTTAAAATCTATTAAAAATTCATTGGAATCAACCCTAGCGAAAAAAATTTGGCTGCCCATTCAATATGAGCTAATCCGCTTATGTTTGAATTGGTGAGGGTCCCTGTTGGATCCAATGATCACGTTGCCAGAGCTTTTGTGACCTTTGCATAAGCTGGATGACAAAGCCCAAAACCCAGACTGAGCACCCATAGTATGTCAGCTACCACTGCCCAGGAAAAATGTATCCATGGCCCCTTTTCCCCACTTTATATATATAAGGCAACTGCCTCTATAAGGAGCAGTTGTCAGTTCATTTTTAATCTTTAAGTTTTACTAAAAACTACTCTCTCCAAAACCTATTCTGCAAGCTTGCTGCTTTCTTCATGATTCTTTTACTTAACCCAGCAAAGTACACAGCAATCTGCATCCTAGGATTAATGGTTGTCGAGTGGTCAGTCCAAGCCATCGATCTAGTGGCCCACCAAATGGTGATTGCAATCAAGGAATTTTCTGCAAGCCTACAACATCGATTCGCCACTTTGGAAGAGTTCTCAGATCCACGAACTCTTTGCAATGACCTGTTTACCATTTGGCACCTGGCAGACCAGCTTTGGGTCCACCTCCCACTTTGTGAAATAATTGGAGAATTCAACTTAATCCGCCTCACCAATATGCTAGTGGTTCAGCACAATTCTGGTGGAGTGAAGCAATATCCGCTAATTGTGATTCTCCATTCAGAGGTGAGGACTTGCCATCCACACAACCACGAGATGGGAACCAGGCACCTAACCATCCATGCCATTCTGCCAAGGGCCAATCCAGCCCAAATTATTTAAGAAATTTAAATTTACCATGCTGGCAATGTAACCAACCTCTTTATCCAACCCAAAACCTCTAAATGGATGTAAGACAAGGCCCAAGGCCTCTCAATAGTTGGAGCAATTTGATTCAATTTTATTTGTGAGGCCGATCATCATTTCAAAGATTTTTAAATATTTCTATGATTTTCATAATTTTTACTATGATGAATCAGTCCAAAATGGTTGAGAAAATGAAGCCAAAGGTCAAAAATTGCAAACCCAGGAGGATTGGTCGTCCTCCTTGCCTCTTCCACCATAGGGAGATGCCCCAGCAAGTCTCACAGTTGCCCCCATTGCAGCCATTTGGTTTGTTATGGGGGCCTATTTTCATGGTTGAATGACTTAATAGTGGGAACCAATGCCAAGGAAAAGTCTGGGCGACAGGAGGCCCAGAAGGTGAAACTTCAGGCTCTTCCTGACATTAAACACACATTAGACCAACGCTGGGTACAAGGAAAAAATGTCCAGGTTGTACAAATGGGGTGAAAAATGCCCAGTCCCTTGTCTCAGCCCAGGCGTTGAAACAAATTATTTATGTAACAAATGAAGATAGTTTAATTCAGTTAATTGGAGAACAAGGGTTCAAATCCCATTTGAGTTTTGAAATTATGAGCTTGTGTATAATATGGCTTCAATCAATCACTTGAGTGAAGGCACTTTTGGTGTATTCTACTAAATCAGATGGGAGCATTTGTGTAAGTCCCAGGGAACGTCCCCTGGCTTTTGATCGGGCCATCTTCCCATTCCCAAGTAAAAAGACACTGAAGAGGATGGTGGTACCCCTTGTTACTCATGGCGATCTCACTCACATAGTAGACAAGCATTGGGTAACAGCTCTTCCACTTTAGATCCCACCCCCAGTACCCACACTCACCTCAGCAGAACTGTTATGGGGAATTAGCGAAATCTGCGCTGAAATTGTCAAATTGAAATTGTCCAGATCTAATTTGAGTGGCAATCTGGCCAATGCCTGAATCTCAAATGGCTGGAAAGGCATAAGTCTGAGTTATTAGTTGGAATGCCTGACAGTTCCAATTCAATCAATATGCCAATTGAACAAAGCACCCTTCTAACAAAGTCGTCGAGGATCATCCTTGACAATCAGGCTATAGCTTCATGTACCACCAATAAGGGTTTGAAGCCCCCGGTAGGTAATTCAGGCGTTGCATCTGATGTGATGCCATTGACTAAATGAACAGTCCAGCGACCAAGTGTGGGTGGGTTAGGCATCCCAAACCCATTCCCAACCAAATGAACCTGCCCCTATGAGGGGTGGCCTTGGGGAATTCCGTCACTTTTCAGGCCAAATGCCTTCACGCCAACTGTCAGAAATGTAGCCAAGCCCCAGTTTAGATGTTTGAGGTCAAACTGACAGCGACTTGGCCCACCACCAAATTTTGTGATGTCAGTTCTCAAGGAACAAACCCACCCATTCCCAAACAATTCGCCAGTTAGGTCAAAATTGTGGGACCTGATCTCATCTTGTCACTACCCCAATTGACCACTAATTAACCAGTTGCATAGCACTGTGAAAATTGTTGGTCAATTTTCTTCCTTTTCTTTCAAATAAAATTTCGCCAAAAAACCCAAACAATTTTTATTGTTTCTTCCGACTGCATCCCTAATGGTGTTTCCCTGGTGGCCTGTCAGTCCATACACAGTGCATTCAAAAAGTTCTGGGAATAACGTTTTAAAGACACAACTTTACAAATAAATAAACTTTCTTTTATCATAATTTAACATACAGCCTTTTCCTCTCTATACATATTTGTATTGCTAAAACAATTGTTAAAAGGTATGCACATAGTTCCTATTTTGTATAACCATGTTTAAACCAGCTGTCACATTCTTCTAAATTGTCTCTACTTTATCAAAAGGATGAACCTTCAGTGCCACCTTCAGATTATAATTATCCACCCTATTCACCAGATTAGGCTCTGTCTGACTTACTTCTGTTCTCTAATCTGAAGGTGGCACTGAAGGTTCATCCTTTTGATAAAGTAGAGACAATTTAGAAGAATGTGACAGCTGGTTTAAACATGGCTATACAAAATAGAACTATGTGCATACCTTTTAACAATTGTTTTAGCAATATAAATATGTATAGAGAGGGAAAGGTTGTATGTTAAATTATGATAAAAGAAAGTTTCTTTTTTTGTGAAGTTGTGTCTTTAAAACGTTAGTCCCAGAACTTTTTGAATGCACAAGTATACCAGATGGGCTCTACCAGTACTCTTGGTCACTATGACCCCCTCCATCATCAATTGGGTTCAGCGAGTCCAATATTTTTGGCTCTACAACCCCATTATCACTAACTTCCAACAGCAATACATGGGAATCTTATGGTCGTATATCCACGAATTGTAAGAGAGAATCCGTCTCCTTGATGCCCCAGTTAAAATGGCCCCATAAGCCGAGGATCTCATCAAGACTATCTCAGTGATTCCACCCCTGCAGCAAGACCCCTGGGTCAGGAGTGGGTTCAGTGTGGTTTGTTGTTAGGATCATTCTCACCTTTGTGCTGCACCAACAATTTGTTGTTTCCCAATGCCCAGTTCCATATCAAGTCATCTGGTCAGCAATGCCTCTGGAATTCTGGATTGCTTTGTGGGTGCTTATGCATCCTGACTGGAAGGCCAGTAAAATTTTTTTTCTGCCATTTCCATGACATAATCGACCAACCATTATTTTCAGCCACTTCCACCCTGTTCTTCAAACTGGGTGCCGCAGTGGTTACTCTTTACCAAATGAATGTGCAATCAGTAGTTTGCTGTTTGTTGTTTGTTTGGTCACTTTCCAATTTTGGAGAAGTATCCTCTCTACCTTTGGAAATCTTCTTCAAGCCACCCAAGCTGCGCAGATTGTGTCTCCTCCTCCTTCCTCTAACCCGGAGGGAAAATCAAGTGTCCCCTCCCAGGAGATCGCCAATCAAGTTCTCGACGCACTCACCAAAGTACAAATGCATAAAGCAATTGCACTCAATAACGCTTCTACGTTATCTCATGCCCAACAAAGGCTCACGTTGTTAGACGCTGTGGATGGGGATGCCCGCCATTGGGTGAGAGGTCTTTTGCGTTCTTCCTCACAAGCAGGAGACTCCACCCCTCTGATGGCTGTTGTGTCAGCCGCCTTGAAACCCCCTGTGTCCCAATCAGACCACTTATTCTGACTGATCTATGCTATGGCCGAAGCCCCTAGCTTGGTTTCTTTGATTTCTACCTTTCATGAACTGGACCCTGCGTTGAGTTTATCTATCAATATGCTTCAGGCAGTCTTAGATCGGACTTAGATTTGGGTTCTACTCATCACGAGGTCTGGTCTACCATCCAAGGATAAGTAGATCAAATATGTGCCTCAGCAACCACCATCAACGCCTTACCCCATCATGTTACCCGTTATCAGAAGGCAACTTTCTTGATTTGTTTACCCAAAGTAGATGCAGATGACGCGCCTATCTCCAAATTAGTGATAGACTTGGGTACCAATCTTGCTGTAACCCTCAAGTCTGAGTTGGTGGGTACAGAGTTAACTATTAATGATTCTGTCCAAGCCCAGACAGAGGAAGTCATTTCCTCCACCCTTGTACTTCCAATCTTCACTCCAGCGAAGGACCCTGACCTTACCCCCAATATGCCCATTATTTCTTCAGTCACAAATGAGTCAATCAATTCTTCCAATAAACAAAACTTCACTTATTTTCTTGTGCCTATGAAGATCAGTATCAGTCTGCATTATATTCCTTTGAAGCCCTGGTGGATACTGGAGCTTTGGGGAACTTCATGAGTGTTGAGTTGGTGAAACAGTTAAAACTGGAAATGGATGCGGGCTCCTCAGTATTGGTGGCCTCATCTGTTTACCAGTCCTCATATGTCATTCGCCAACTGGTGCCCTTTTCAAACCGCCAGTTCACCTTTTGCGATCGTTTTTTAGCTATGCTGAACCTGGTGTTTCTGGTAATTTTAGGTGTGGGGTGGTGGTGCTGATAACATGTGAAGATTCATTTAGAGTCTAATACGTTGTCATTTACCAATGATAATTTGGAGGGAGAATTCCCTCTGAAGAACACCCTAAAGAATATACAAGGAACCAGCTCTATCATTACCCTGGTTACTTCTAAAGGCATTCCAGCAATTTTCCCCCAAAAATTAATGCAATATCGGAGAATCTTCAACATGGAAAAGGCGGATCACCTGCCTAAGCACACAAGTTATGATTGTGAGTTTCACACAACCGTGGAGTTGGTGAACATCAATTCTCCGCTGTATCCCCATACAGCGGAGGAAGAAGTTGCACTCAATACCTGGTTGGACTATATGTTGAAAAAAGGTTGGTTGTTCAAGGAGACCTCACCCGTCACCTCCCCCATCATCTTCACCAAAAATTGGATGGTTCTCTCCGTCCCTGCAAGGATTACAGACATTTGAATAAAATAACCGTTTCTGATCCTTACCCATTGCTGCTGGAGCAGAAAATCAGCCAGGCAGTCGCCAAATCCCGTGTGTTCTCAAATCTGGATCTAATGAACGCCTTCAACCAAAATTTGGGTAATGGAAGGGCAGGAATGGTTAACCGCAATCTGAACAAAGCGAGGCATTTTTCAATTTCAGGTTATGCCCTTTGGGCTGAAGTTTGCCACCGCAACGTTTCAACGGATGATTGACAATGTACTGGGTGACCTCTAATTTACCTGTGCAATTGCATACATTAATGATATCCTGGTTCACTCCCCAACTCCCGAGCAACATGCTACTGACTTGGAAGCGGTGGTGGTCGCCTTGTATGAGGCAGGTTTGTTCCTCAAACCTTCCAAGTTTGAGTTTTATAAGGAGGAGGTTACTTTCCTCGGGAACCTGGTTCTCAAAGATGGCTATTAAATCCCTCCCAACAAGTTAGATGCGATCTGAAAATGGCCAACTCTGACTATGCAGAAACAACTTCAGTGTTTCTTGGGAACCATCATTTTCCTAAAAAAAATTTCTCAGCACTTTCCCAGTTAGCCGCACCGCTCCACCCCCTTACTGGGAAAAATGTACCGTTTTGTTGGATGCCCAAATGCCAGCAGGCATTTAAATCGATCAAAGAGGTGTTTGTGTCTCCATCCATTTTGAAACACGCTGATCCCACCAAACCATATCTTGTGGCATGTGATGCCTCGTTGGTAGCAGTGGGAGCGGCGTTACTTCAGGAGCATGATGGTCTTGAACATCAGGTCACTTATTTCTCCCAAAAGTTCACAGCCATGGAGCAGTCTTAGGCCATTTATGATGAGGAATTGGCAGCTGTTTCATGGTCATTAACCCATTGGCGGTATCTGTTGCAGGGTGCCCATCATGAATTAAAAGTCCGCATGGATCACCAGGCCCTTTTGTATTTTCACAAACCCCAAAGGTTGGTGCATCAGCAGGCCCAAACCTATTGAACCTGTGCAGTTTTAACTTTAAATACAAATTCTGTTAAAGGTGTGCTCAATGTACTTCCCAATTTCCTAAGCTGCAGTCCCACCCATTGTCCCTCAGAACCAGAGGAGGTGGATCTTATTACCATGATTCCTGCTGCTTAGATCCTGTCGATTATTCCCCCCATTGTTTCCTCCATCGCTTTGGCTCCTGATGCCCCACTAGTAGCTCAGGTTTTAGCTGGTCAAATGGCCTGTCCTGAGGGCATGGAGTTGGTTGAGCAGTTGGCTCACTCGAGTCACAAACACTCCCTATACCCCTTAGATGAGGGACTCATTTACTTCCGCTTTCACATCTGGGTTCCCCCCTTCCACTCGGAGGTATTCCATGCACATCATGATCTCCCTATGGTTGGACATCCTAGCAACAAGAAATGCGTCGATTTGATCAAGTGCACCTTTAATTGGGTGGAACTGACAAAAGAGGTCCTGGCTTGGATCGCCAATTTTGATACTTGCGCTAGGGCCAAGTCAGATCGCTCCAGAAAAAAACAGCCTCCTGCACCCCTTACAGCAGGCGAAGGGTCCATGGACCTCGGTGTCCATGGGCTTTATCATTGAACTCCCCTGTTCTAATGGGTTCACAGTGGTGATGGTAGTGGTGGATCGTTTCACAAAATTTTCACTTTTTATCCCTTGTACTTCCACGATTATGTCAGAAGAAACTGCCCATCTTTTCATACACCAACGTTTTCGATGTTCAGTCTTCCCCAGGAGATCATCAGTGAATGTGGTTCACAGTTACCGCGCAGCTTTGGAGTGAACTCCTATTGATCCTGAAAATATCCCCCTGTCAATCCACGGCGTATCACCCTCAGTCTGATGGATAGACCAAGCAGGTTAATCAAGTCCTCAAACAGTACCTGCGTTGTTATGCTGTAGCAGCGCAGGATACATGGTCAGTGACTTGCCCCTCACTCAATTTGCTTACAATAACGGGACCCACGCGTCTACAGGGTTTTCCCCTTACAAAGCAACGTTGGGTTATAATCCTTCGTTTTAGGTAAGACCATGCTTGAGGCCTGAGGTTCAAGCTGCAGCAGACCACACTGCCCATATCTGATCAACTCAAGCTTTAGTGCAGGAACACCTTACCAAAGCCATCAATGACTAAAAGTGGTTTGCAGATCGCAAGCGTCTTCCAGGTCACAATTTTATGGTGGATTCCTACATTATGCTTGATACCCATCATTGAAAAATACAAACCCCTTCCTGTAAATTCGCCAGTAAATGCTCAGGCCCCCATTTAGTGGAGGAGGTATTGGGTAACAGGGCGTTCCAACTGAAGCTTCCTGTTCATTGGAAGCAGCACCCTGTTTTCCATTTTTCCCAGCTGTCGCCCTTCAAGGGTGCTATTCCCATGGAACCAGAACTGATTATTTGTTGATAATGAGAAAGAAGCTGAGGTAGAGGCTATTCTGGCATCCTGGAAGTCGCGACGTTCCGTCCAATATCTAGTGTCCTGGAAAGGGTATCCGGCCTACAAAAATAGTTGGGTCAAGGCACGCAATTGCACAAATTGCATGGACCTGGTCAAAGCATTCCATATATCCCACCCCGAGGCTCCTTACCCCCCCCCCCAAAAAAATTGCGACAATTATGGCTATCAAGTTACCCAAGGCACACAAGAATGTGGCTCTGGTGCAGTTTCCCAGTGGGGGTGCCCTTTCTTTGGAAAAGGAAAGGGTAATGTAAGTCCCAGGGAACGTCCCCTGGCTGTTGATCAGGCCATCTTCATGTTCCCGAGTAAAAAGACACTAAAGAGGATGGCAGTACCCCTCGTTACTCAGGGCGATCTTGCTCATGTAGTAGATGAGCGATGGGTAACAGCTCTTTCAATTTGGATCCCATCCCCAGTACCCACACTCACCTCAGCAGAACTGTTATGAGAATTAGTGAAATCTGTGCTGAAATTGTCAAATTGAAATTGACTGGATCTAATTCAAGTAGCAATATGGCTGATGCCCAAATCTCAAATGGCTGGAAAGGTATGAAGACTGAGGTATCAGTTGGAATGCCCAAAGGTTCCAATTTGATCCATATGCCAATTGAACAAAGCACCCTTCTACCAAAGTCGTCGATGATCATCCTTGACAATCAGGCTATAGCATTGGGTACCACCTATAAGGTATGAAGCCCCCGGTAGGTAATTCAGGCGTTGCGTCTGATGTGATGCCATTGACCAATTGAATAGTCCAGCGACCAAGTGTGGGTGGGTTAGGCATCCCAAACCCATTCCCAACCAAATGGACCTGCCCCTATGAGGGTGGCCTTGGGGGATTCCCGTCACTTGTCAGGCCAAATGCTGTCGCGCCAACTGTCAGAAATGTAGCCAAGCCCCGGTTCAGATGTTTGAGATCAAACAGACAGCGACTTGGCCCACCGCCAAATTTTGTGACGTCAGTTCTCAAGGAACAAACCCACCCATTCCCAAACAATTCGCCAGTTAGGTCAAAATTGTGGGACCTGATCTCAGCTTGTCACTACCCCAATTGACCACTATTTAACCAGTTGCATAGCACAGTGAAAATTGTTGGTCAATTTTCTTCCTTTTCCTTTAAATAAATTTTTTCCAAAAAACTCAAACAACTTTTATTGTTTCTTCTGACCACATCCTTGATGGCGTTTCCCTGGTGGCCTGTCAGTCCATATACCAGATGGGCTCTACCAGTACTCTTGGTCACTATGACCCCCTCCATCATCAATTGGGTTCAGCGAGTCCAATATTTTTGGCTCTACAACCCCATTATCACTAACTTCCAGCAGCAATACATGGGGATCTTATGGTCGTATATCCACCAATTTTAAAAGAGAATCCATCTCCTTGATGCCCCAGTTAAAATGGCCCCATATGCCGAGGATCTCATCAAGACTATCTCTGTGATTCCACCCCCTGCAGCAAGACCCCCTGGGTCAGGAGTGGATTCAGTGTGGTTTGTCATCGGGATCATCTCACCTTTGTGCTGCAACAACGATTTGTCATTTCCCAATGCCCAGCTCCATATCAAGTCATCAGGTCAGCAATGCCTCTGACATTCTGGCTTGCTTTTTGGGTGCTTTCACATCCCAACTGGCAGGCCGGTCTAAACTTCTTCTGCCATCTCCATGACAATTTGCCTATTGGAGCATCAAGGATTGGGCCCAATTCCGCAGACCCATAATTACCCCAACTCAGTTTAGGTACGTTTTCCTCAATTAACATTTCTTGTTGGTCAACTTTTCAAAAACAAGTTTACCCGTTATTTTACATTTTCTTATGTTTCCTTGGGCGAACTTGGGGGCAGACCTCTTTGAGGAGGTCTCCAACTATGTTGGCCACTACATTATATCCCAATTTACAAAAATTTCAGGTGCTCCCTTGGGTCGCTCAGGTCCCTTCCAGATTGAGCCACCCAAGCCTTCTGGCACCAATTTACATTTGATTATAACTCCCCTATGGGGTCCACTCAAGTTGTGCTGTTTCTTGCTTACCTGGTACTGTATACAGCGCTCTACACCCTGGCCTTGGATCTCTTCTGTACAGGCACCATTTGAGGTTCCTTTTTTCCCATTCTTCTAATGGCTAGTTCCCTAGCAGTGTGGTTTTGCATCCCACACCACCTTTCTGGGAACGAGAGAGTTACAGACACTCTCTTAACATTAGTCAACCAACCTTTTTATTATATGTGTATGAAAATTATCCATGTGTGACTTTCGTTATTTGTAAACTGGGTGCACTGGCCATTTGTCACTGCCACGATGGTGCACACCACATATTTTCATTTGGTTTTGTTTTGGTGCATCTCGGCATTATTCTTGCAACTACCATTTGGAAAGAGCCAACTCTTCCTGCTCATACCTGGTGTTCTCAGACTTTTTGCAATCCTGTTGTCACGATTCCCGCCTTTCTCCCAAGATTTATTCAGAAATTCAACAGGCCTTGGCGTCCCTTGAGCCAAAACCCTCTTTGGGAAATAATAATTTGTCTGGTTCACGTCCACTTTTGTGAGGAGTGGAATTGTTGTACCAAGTGTCTCCAGACCGGCTGACTTGTTTTTTGCAGTGTTCCTTACTCATCCGCTCTTGTGGCAATCAGTGGAGGGCTTGGAGCGGGTCTTGGAGCAAAGTCATCCTGATGTAGCATCCATCTGTTCCTTCTATGAGTTCTTTTCACTGCGTCAAGCGGGTCAGCCAATGAAATTATATTTAAATGAATTCTGCAAAAAATCTCAGGCTTTACTATTGTCTGACAAAGTTAAAACATCATTTCTCCATTCAACCTTGGACCCATTGGTGCAAAACTCCCCAAATTGGCAGTCGCCCCCTTCCAATTTTGATCATCTTGTGGAAGCCCTTTGGCTGGTTTCCCCACCCCAACCCAGGTGGGGCAAGGTAATTTGACTATAATGGATTCACCCAACTCAGACCTTATAAATATGAGAGCCAAAAAGTCGCACATGTCTCTCACAATGGAGGAGTCTTATCCTTCTAAACGTTTGAGTTTTTTTGAATTTGAAGCTAAACAAGGGTTTAGCCCCAAAACTTAATTAAAGGTTTCAGCTGATTCCACTAAGATGATGTCATCCATGGCCGCCCCTATAAGTACCGCGTCTGCAACTAGTAATATTTCCTTGAATTGCGAAGCATTTCCCTATGATTCCCTCCCCATTTTGGTGGAAGCTGAGGGTCTGGGTGAGTCTATATCTGAACTTATCCAAAAACAGAATGAGGTTAATGGGTTTCTTTGCACAGCACTCCCGCGGTGCAAGTCAAAGCATCAACATTGGGCTTGGGGGTGATGGCCCTGGATAATGATGTACTCCCAACCTTCATAACATGTATGGGGTCGTTGGAGCCTGGAAGCGCAGCTTATCATGCAAATAGTATATCCCAAAATGAGCCATTTATTAGCTCTTATGGCTTGGATGAGGACCCTACTCCTATATATCAGTTTACCCCTAAGAACCCTCGTCTGACCCCTACCATGATCTGGGGCACTCAAGAGGTGGAAAAAAGTTTCGTTCTAAATATGATAAAGTATATGCACCTGCAGAGAATGGGGTGGGATATGTGGCCTCAGTAGAAAAAGTGGCCAAATATCCTTCCCCCTTCTATGATTCCAAAACATGCCCTTATGGCTTGTTCAAGACAGAGGAAGAATTTTTAGGTGAGGTGGTGGCGTTTTCAGCTTTGAATAATTCTCATTCTGGATAATTTTTATTGACCGCTACCCTTAAATCCCTTTGGGGGAAGTTCAACACTACTATTTTAGTGGATACCAGTACCACTGATAATTTTATGGACCAAAACCTTTCTGACTACATTAAGTTGAGCTACTCGCCAGGAGGTATGGTTAGAGATGGGGCTTCTCAAGGTATCCCCACGCTGAAAATCAGGGGGTTAGTGGGTTACCAGGTGGGCTCCTATCTTCTGTCCGACCACTTTCAAGCTATCAAGAACCTATTTTACCACATTATTTTGGGTGTATAATGGTGGAAAAAGTTTGACGTCAGGACTAGTTTGAAAGAAAACACCCTATTCTTGTCTTTGAAGAATGGTCACCAGTTGATTGTTCCTTTGGCTGATGCCCACTTTCTGGGCAAACTGCCCCATTGGCCAAATATTCATACTTTTTCTCTTGCCCCTTTGTTGAAGCCCTCGATGGAGGCTCCACCTTCCTGTTTGGAGGGGTTGGAATTTTCTTTTGACGCAGCTTCAGCTAATGCACTATTGGATCATTCCGAGTTTGATTGTAGCTTTAAGCTCACTGTGGATCTGGTTATATATCTTCCCCCATTTACTCATTGACTGTCCGGGAGGAAAAAGAGGCTTTAGATATGTGGGTGAAGTAAAAAGTTAGCCAAAGGTGCGATCTTTCAGCGTACCGCCCTGTCTGCTCCCCGCTTCTTTTTATGGAGAAGGCCAATGAAACTTTATGCCCTTGTGTTGATTATGGGAATTTAAACAATGTTAATGTGCCAGACCTCCATGCCATCCCTCTATATTCACAGATTGCACGTTATGTAGAGAAGGCAAAAGTCTTCTCCAATTTAAATTGCCTCAATGCGTTCAATCAGATCTGGATCAAGAAGGGCCATGAGTGGTTAACCGCATTCTGCACCAGAAAAGGAATTTTCCAGTTTCGGGTCATGCCCTTTGGGCTTAATAATTCCCCTGCCATCTTTCAACGCCGCATTGATGCAGCCTTGGGGGACTTTTTATGGGGTATGTGCGGTTGCCTATATGGATGATATCCTGGTGTTTTCCCCTGATCAGGAATCCCATGCAGTACACCTTCAGCAAGTGGTGGAGAGATTGAGGGACGCCGCCTTACGCTTAAGATCAGTAAATGTGAATTCTTCAAGTCCCAGGTTACTTTTCTGGGCAACGTCATGTTTGACCAAGGCCATATGATAACTACCGACAAGGAGAAGGCTATTTGTGAGTGGCCCATCCCCACCTCAGTCAAGGAATTGATGAGCTTTTTGGGGACGTGTAAGAAGTTCCTCAAGAAGTTCACACCCAATCTCTTCAGGGTGGCAGCACCCTTATATAAGGCTAGTTGTGCCAAGGTGCTTCAGTGGTCCCCCGTTTTGGAGGATGCTTTTCCAGCGGTGAAGTGCACCCTGTTATCCACATCCATCCTTTGTCATGTCGATCCTGCAAAGGAGTTCATTATTTCTTCTGATGCTTTCAACTTTGCCATAGCGGCTGCCCTGTTACAAGTGGGTTAAGATCGGACTGAGCATCTGGTGGGATATTTTTCTAGAAAAATGTCTCTGCATGAGTTAAACTACGCCGTATATGACAAGGAGTTATTAGCAGTGTTGGAGGCGCTGATTTATTGGTGTCACCACTTACACGACTCCTCCCAACCATTCTATTTACTTACATACCACCGGGCCTGTTGTAATATCGCGCTCCTCATGTCCTAACTCCACGGAAGACCTGTTGGCATGAGACCCTTGCCCAATTTGCATTTTCCTATGAGTTCTTCAAGGGCAAGGAGAATGGTTTGTCGGATGCTTTAAGCTGCAACCCTGCTTTGGCTCCCAATCCAATGGAGGTAGAAATTCATAACACCCAGTTGATGATTCCGCCTGGTAAGATTCTGCCTTAACTTCCTGATTCAATGGGCAACACACCAGCGATCGCATCTCTGGAAAATGCAGCGGAATATAGTATGTTCAGAAAAGTGGTTATCTCTCAGCAGTTATCAGCTGAATATATTGTGGTTCTTGCTAAGAGCGCTCTGAATCAGGAGGACTTATCCAGGGGTTATCACGTAAAGGATGAGATGGTGTGATTTCAAGCGCGCCTATGGGTTCCTGCTGGACCACTGCGCCTGGAAATCATCCAGGACCATCATGACGGAATCACCGTTGGTCATCCTGGGAAAGTAAAGACTTTGGAGCTTGATATGACGCACTTAAAATTGGAAGGGCTTGCCTGCTCAGTTGGGGCGGTATTGTAAAGAGTGCCTGATCTGCAATCAAAAAAAACCCAATTAGCAACCTTTAGCGGGGTTGTTGGTACCAGTCCAAAAGGCTGAAGGGCCCTGGGCTTCCCTATGGTGGATTTAGTTGTGGAATTACCCATTTCAGATGGGTATGATGCCATCATGGTGTTGTGGACCGCTTTATTCCTTAAGGAACGACCATAACCACTGCTGAGATGGCTAGGCTCTTCGTCACACATGTATTTGCGCTTCATGGGGTTCTTCAAGAAATCATTGGTGACCGGGGACCCCAGTTCACCTCTGTCTTTTGGGAAGAGTTCTGTAAAACTCTTCAGATTTGCAACCCTGCCATTCAACTGCCTATCACCCCCAATCAGATGGGCAGAAAACAAGTGAACCAGTGCTTGTAACAATTTCTGCGTTGTTACACTGCCGCAGATCATTCAGATTGGCTTCCTCACCTTCCCATGGCCCAGTTTAGCTACAACAACACTTTGCACTCTTTGATTGGTTATTCATCCTTTTTCGACAACCATGGCTTTAACCCTGCCTTTAACATGGAGCCCAGCTGTGGTTCCAAAGTTGAAGTGGTGGTAGACGTTTCTAAGTCCATCAAGACGGTTCATCAGGGGGTTTCCACAAGTTTGGAGGCAGCTATGTTAGTTTATATGGAGAATGCTAATTTCAAGCATCGAATGGGTCCAGCATACAATGAAGGGGATCTTGTGATGTTTGATGATCTTAACATCCCTATCAATCAGCCATGCAAAAGCTGGGTCCAAAGAGGATTGGTCCTCACCGCGTTGTTAGAAATGTGGGTCATGCCTCATACCTTTTGAGCTTCCCTCCACATTTTGGATCTTCTCCATCTTTCATGAGAGCAAATTGACATTGTTTGAGGGCCCCCACCTGAGACTCCCAAGGCTTATCTCGTGGATGGGGTGCCAGAGTAGGAAGTGGAGGAAATAATAGCCTCCTTCCATAATAAGAGATGTCTCTAGAACCTGGTATCCTGGAAGGGGTTTGATGCGGCTGAGAACAGTTGGGTACCAGCATGTGACTGTGTACATGCCCAAGACCTGATTGAATTATTCTATAATCGTTTTCCTGAGGCTGCAATATAAAAGCCAAAGCCAGCTGTTTCTGCTATAAAGTTGTCACCTGTACGTAGGACATCTCCTTAGCGCACGCCCCTGGAGTAGGGGTGGAGCTAAATAAGGAGGAGAGGGTAATGTCATGGTTAAATGACTTAAAAGTGGGAACCAACGCCAAGAATATGGCTGGGCGCCAGGAGGCCCAGAAGGTGATCTTCAGGATCTTTCTGACCTTAAACACACATTAGATTAACGCTGGGTACAAGCAAAATATGCCTAGGTTGGTACTAATGAGGTGCAAAATGCCCAGTCCCTTGTCTCAGCCCAGGCGTTGAAAAGAACAATTTTGTAACAAATGAAGACGGTTTGATTCGGTTAATTGGATAACAAGGGTTCAAATCTCATTTGAGTTATAAAATTTTGAGCTTGGGTAAATACAGCTTCAATTGATCACTCAAGTGAAGGCACTTATGGTGTATTCTACCAAATCAGATAAGAGCATTTGCCTATTGGAGCGTCAAGGCTTGGGCCCACTTCCGCAGACCCATAATTACCCCAACTCAGTTTAAATACGTTTTCCTCAATTAACATTTCTTGTTGGTCAACTTTTCAAAAACAAGTTTACCCGTTATTTTACATTTTCTTATGTTTCCTTGGGCGAACTTGGGGGCAGACCTCTTTGAGGAGGTCTCCAACTATGTTAATCACTACATTCTATCACAATTTACAAAAATTTCAGGTGCTCCCTTGGGTCGCTCAGGTCCCTTCCAGATTGAGCCACCCAAGCCTTCTGGCACCAATTTACATTTGATTATAACTCCCCTATGGGTTCCACTCAAGTTGTGCTGTTTCTTGCTTACCTGGTACTGTATACCGCGCTCTACACCCTGGCCTTGGGTCCCTTCTGTACAGGCATTATTTGAGGTGTCTTGTTTCCCATTATTCTAATGGCTAGTTCCCTAGCAGTGTGGGTTTGCATCCCACACCACCTTGCTGGGAACGAGAGAGTTACAGACACTCTCTTAACACCTATGATATGTTTATTAACTTCTATTTCCCTCACCAGAATAATAGGGGATCCCTCCTACAACTTCTTAGAACTGCCATTCCCTTGGCATTCTGTGCTTTCCACTGGGTTGTTACACACCCAGATTCGAAGCCCAGTCTTACTTTAATCAGCAGGTTCCATGCCATAATGAACCAACACATAACTTCAGCACTTTCTGCCCTACTCGTGGAATCAGGCAAAACAGATGCTTACTTAAATACCATGAATTTGCATTCCTTATGCAACTTAGTCTTCTTTTGCTGGTCACTCATCTCCTTTTGCAGGGCCTGCAAACAACTTTTATCAACCCATAATAATATCCATACAGCACCAGCAAACCAGGCTGCACCTTTGGCAAGTGTAGTAACAATGGGAATCCCTCCAGTCCCATCACCTGAAGTAGCCAAACAGATGCTAGATGCACTAGCTGAACTTCATGTACGCTTTACTTCTGGGGGTCCTAAACTCCCACTCCCACTGACGCACAGTGAAGTGTGGCCTGTTTAGATGCTCTTGATGGAAAAGCACGTGTTTGGGCAGAGGAGTACTAAGGGCTGCCACAAAAATGGGGAATCACACTCCTATATTAAGTATAGTATCTAATGCAGTCCAAGCACCAGAATCTAGCGCATCCCGCCTTTACCGCCTCTTTAACCTCCACCAGAAGGTCTGACTTGCCATCACTGGTAGAGACCTTCACGTAATTAGTACCCTTGGATGGGATTCCTACAGACATTGCATTGGCAGCTTTTAGAGCAGCTCTGGACAACTCTTCATCTAGCAATTCCTCATGGGATCCTCTCCCAGTATCCAGGAAGGCTGCATTTACTTTAGCGTATTCAGTAGGGGCAAACCCCCTCCATACAATTATGCCCTCAGTAGCTGTAATGACATCTCATTCATTGGTGAACACCCTCCCATCCAGTTCATTGCAAGTCCAAACCACCCGCTGCTACCTCCACATGGAACAATGGTACAGGGATGCGCTCCCCTGGGGTTACAGTGGTAGCTCCCTACCCGCGGGTTACTTTGAAGAGTAACATGCCACCAATGGAGAGTTCCCTCCCCTTCCCTGCGGATGAGGAGTTAAATGTGACATTGGACCCAATTAATCCAATCCTGACGCCCACCCAAATGGTCCAAGTGGAGGCCCACATCGCGCCTAATCAGAAAGATGATGCGCGTATCACTGAGCCTAGTTCTTCTCCCACTGAGTCAGTCTCACCCACCATATGTAATCATTAAAGTCTTTTCCCTCAACAGTGATGTACAATGGCATAACGGTAGACCCAACCAATCCAATCCTTCATGGGTACCAGGAGAGCCTCTCAGAGGGATCCTATGAGAAGCAGAGTAGCTTACTGAAAACTAAAGAACCACTTCTCATTATGGGACCCGCACCACCTTCCGTTGCTCTCACTCTTTCCATGGCCAATAAAGAGGACCAAGCTTACTTCCTGTTTTCCATTACCTTCAGAGTAGGAGTACGGAATGTCACAGTACAAGCTCTCCTGGATATTGGAGCAGCGGGCAACTTTATGGATTTAAGGTTAGCACTCTCTCTGGACCCAGATACAGTGCTTGCACCTCCTATATTAGTCTCTTCATCTACTCCTATGACCTGCCATACTATCCAACGCCCAATGCAGTTCCTTATCCACAAATTTGGCTTCTGAGATCACTTTTTATCGTTATCTGATTTACTATACCCTGTCAACATGGGGATAGGGTGGTGGCGACGCCAACAGGTGAAAATCAATCTGGAACTTAACTCTTTGTCCTTTGCTAATAAGAGATGTAGTGGGCAATTCCACCTAATTGAAACTCTCACAATAGAGCCCTCACTCAGCTCAATCTCTTCCTCAGAGCTGCCCTCTTTGGACCTCCCCCAAGATTTTTCTGACTTCCTAGCCCCATATAAGGATGTCTTCAACATGAGACTTGCAGCTCGACTTCCTCCACATTCAGAATATGACCTAGCCTTCCTGTTAACAGTGCATCTTGTCAAGATCAATTGCCCGTTGTACCCTCACACAGAGGAGGAAGACAAGGCGCTGAGCATCTGGTTAGATAATATGCTGAACAAGGATGGATTATCAAGAAATCCTCCCCCATTGCCTCATCAGTTGTCTTTGCCCAGAAGGTGGATGGAACCCTACGCCCATGCGTGAGCTATGGCCATGTTAACAATGTGACGGTTCCAGATCCATATCCCCTCCTCTTGGAACAAACCATTGCAAAAACCATTGCCAAATCCCGAATCTTTTCTAAGTTGGACTTGGTCAATGCCTTTAATCAGGTGAGGGTCTAGGAGGGTCAAGAGTGGCTCACAGCCATCAGAACAAGGAGTGGGATATTCCAGTTTTAAGGTGATGCCATTTGAACTGAAGAAAGCATCAGAAATTTTCTACGTTTGATTGATGATGTCCTGGGGGACCTAAGATTTACCTTTGCTGTCGCTTATATCAATAATATCTTAGTCCACACCCCAATCCATGAATAGCACACCAAGGATTTGGAGGCTGTAATGGCTGCCCTTCTCAAGGCAGGGCTTTTTGTCAAACCATCCAAATGTGAATTCTTTTGAGAGGAAGTAACATTCTTAGGGAACCTGGTCCTTAAGGATGGGTATGCTGTCCCCCTTTAATCTGGAGGCTATTCAGTACTGGCCAACCCCTACCACCCAAAAACAGCTAAGAAGTTTCATGGGCACTGTGACTTTCCTAAAGAAGTTTTCTCCTGCGCTCGCCCAGCTGGCGTCACCCCTCCACCCACTAACAGAGAAGAACGTCTCTTTCAAATGGACAGAAGAGTGTCAACAAGCCTTTGAGGCAATCAAAACTGTTTTTCTGTCAGCGGAAATCCTGCAGCATGCTGACACATCCAAGCTATTTATGGTGGCATGCAATTCAACAGCAGTTGCAGTGGGAGCGGTACTATTGCAAGAGCATGATGGGAGGGAGCATCAGTGGCATACTTCTCAAGAAAATTCACCTCCACAGAACATGCATGGGTTATCTATGGTAAAGAGTTGGCTGCGGTGGCATGTTCGCTGATTCATTGGAGATATCTTATTCATGGAGCAAAGCATGAAGTCACAATATGCACTGACCACAAGCCCTTATTGTATTATTAGAAACTCCAAAAGCTGGCTCACCGTCAAGCACGCACATACAGGGATCTTTGCAAATTTAAATCTAAGTTTGAGCTCATAAAAGGGCCCTAAATGTGCTGCCAAATATGTTGATTCGCAGCCCTGCCTTGGCTCCAGGCCCAGAGGAGGACCTGTCTGAGTTTACCACAGTGGTGCCTTCCACCATGATCTTCTCCCTCGCCCCTGTCATGGCATCATATGCCAATATATCTCCAGAAACCCCATGTGCGAACGCAACTTAGGAGATCAACTATGTTGCCCAGAGGGAATTGAAGTAGTAAATGACCTGGAGACCAAGCAGTACAAACGGCCCCTGTACCACTTAAATGATGGGATATTTTTTTAGTACTAGATGGTCCCAACCTAAGGGGGATTCATTGATGTTTATTGAATTACGCCTGGGCTCCTAAGAGCCTGAGGCAAGGGAAGGGGAGGGAGGAGGCATCGAAAAGGGAGAGGGGTTTGCGCGCCAGAGCCGTGCTGCAGTGACAACTGAGTGAGGGAGGGTTGGCGACATAGTGCAGACCTTCAGGGCCATCTCAAAGTGTACCTGAAAGTGGATGATCATGTGTGGAAGGGTCCACACCTGCTGGTCAAAGGTAGCACAAAGGAAGGAGTTATGGATGGTCCAGATGGCTGTGGCATAGGTGAGGACACGGAGGGGTTGGTGGCAACCAGGCAACTTCTGCTCGAACATGAGGTCTTGCACAGGGTGTCCAGACCAGGGCTGATCATAAAGGAGCACTCGGGCCTTTGGCCAAAATGCGGCGACACCTGGACAGGTGAAAAAACGATGGAGGTGGGAGTCAATAGGCTCTGCACAGCGGGAGCAGCTTTGGTGCTGGAAGGTAGGCCCAGTCCGGTCCCCTGTCCTGTATGAACAGTGGAGCACCCTCCATAAGGTGTTGGACACCTTTGCTGACAGGATGGGGTAATAGACGTCCTTCCACAATTCCTTAAGGTCAAATCTCACGGAGGGAGGGAGGAGCTCAAGGAGTCTTGGGCGGATGGGAGGACGATCTTGGGGTTTGAGGCGAGTTGTGACAACTTGTCCATTGTTCACAATTGCATGGCGACGGGGGCTGAGGCCAGGGCCTTCCCTTCTGTATGGGAAGGCATGGTGGATCCGCGCGCCTACTCGTTTCAGGGCAAGGAGAGCCTGGTTCCAGTAGGGGGATGAGGATGGTTTCAGGCGATAGCCTGGGTGGTTTGTGAGCCACTCCCCTAATGAGGTCAGAGATGCTCTAGAAAGACCCAGAGCTGCTGACACTGACCGGCGGAGGGCGGGCGCCCATTGGGGCATGGGGTCGCGTCCCAGCAGACAATCGGCCATAGGAACTTCAGAAAGATTGTGGCGGCATGGGATCGCGTGTCCAGAAGCCCTAGGCCCCCTTCATTGCAGGGTCGGGCAATGGTTGAGAAGGCCATTGGTGGATGGTTTGAGCCCTAGATCTAACAGCGGAGGAGTACATTGAGCCGCGTATAAAAGGCATCTGTGAATGGGCAGACGTGCTCTAGGAACCAGACTTTGGAGAGGAGGAACACATTGGCCATCAGAGCTCGACCCTGGGGGGTGATGTGCCGCCAGTTCCAGCTGGCAATCCTGGAGTTAACTGCTGCGAGGAGCAAGTCCTCATTGTCTTTTAGCGCAACTCCTTGTTGGTTGGTGAGAACGCCCAGGTGACGGAAGGTACCGCGCACAGGTTCAATACCAAATGGTGGGGGGAAGGTAGGGGAGCCGACCTGTACAACTGTTGTCTTGGAGGTGTTGACCATGGCGTTGGACGCCTTGGTGTACCTCTCAATGGTCACAGAAGCGAGGGCAAAATCCCCAGGGCAGCCAAATGCAATGGCAGTGTCATCTGCAAATGCCATGGTGCGTGTGGGGGCTTTACCTGGGACCAGAATCCCTGTTAGCTTGTCAATAAGGAGGCCAAGAAGGGGTCAAGGGTGATGTTAAAAAGGATAGGGCTCAGGGGGTCCCCTTGCCGGAGACCTTGTCCAACTGGTACTGCCACTGTAAAACCCATTGGCGCCAGGACTCTGGTGTGGAGCTGGTCATAGAGCGCTGATACTCAGCGCCTATCTGCGGGAGGGAGATGGAAGCGGGCCAGGAAAGCATCAATATACTTCCAGGCTACCCGATCATATGCTTTCTCCATATCCAGGAGAGCCACAAAGCCATTCACCTTATGAGAGTTAGCAGTAAAAGTCACGTGAAGGTCATTATAGTTGTCCCATAACGACCTCCCCGGAATAAAATCGTGCTGGGATGGGGAGAGGCGAGGTGACACCCATTTGGGGATTCGGTTGGCCAGAAGCTTCGTGAAGAGCTTGTGGTCTGTGTTGATCAACGCTATGGGGCGCCAGTTCGCCAGGTTCTCAAGGTCTGACTTCTTGTGAATGAGGGTCGTGATTGAGCCTCTAGAGTCGGGGAGGACCTCGCCATTCACCAAGAGTGCAACGAAGAGGTCGTGGAGGGTTCTGGCTATCACTGCAGGTTCAGAAGGTACACCTCAAAGGGTATTCCGTCTTGGCCTGGGGCTTTAAGCCGTGGGATTTCAGAAGGGTTTCCATCACCTTCTGGATGGAAATAGGCGCCAATAGAGCCTCATCAGCCCGCGGGTCAATAGGCGGCTCTGGAGCCCGCCACAAGGAGTCTTGGATGTCCGATGGGTCCACCTGGGTGGCATGGAAGAGGCTGGAGTAGAAGCGGTTTAGTTCCTGCGTGATTTCCTTCTTATCCGAAGTGGTTGTAGTGCCAATCTTCAGTGCAGTATTATCCTGCGCTGTTGACTGGGCTATCTGTTTCTGAAAGAAGAAGCGGGTGGGGCGTTCCCATTGAGCATAGTAATGAGATGTTGTAAATTTTGCTTCCCGTTCTTCCTGCAGTGTGAGCTCCAAGCGGAGTGCTTCCTGCGCCGCTTACCAGTCTTCTAACCAAGTGGGAGATGGAGAAGGCTGGCAGTTTCGCTCCAGATGTCTGATTCTGGCTTCCGCCCTTTTGACTCTGGCGCGAGCTGCAGTCATCTGAGCTTTGGCACAGTTGTAAGCAACGCGGGTGATGCCATCCTTGGTCACCGCCCATCTAGCCTTGTGGTAAAGCAGGTGGGGTGGGGGGGAGGTGAGAGTCTCCTGGATGGTCATAGACAGCTTCTCCCTCAGTGAAGGGGTTGTTGAGAAGAGCTGGGGCAACCCTAGGCCAGAACCTATGCGACAGTCTAAGCGTGGTGGTAAGGACAACGGTGAATGACCTGTGATCACTCAGATGGTTGTCACGAGAGATGAAAGAGGAGACGCGGCCAATTATCAGGGGGCCAATCAGTGCCATATCTATGCGTGACGCTGACAGGAAAGCTTCTCCATCATACTGGATCCTAGTCATGCAACCTAGGCCAGACGCGGAAGGTGGAAGTGCATCCATAAAGCCACTCAGGCAAAGGATATCTTGGAGGCGACTTGATCCAGGGCGTTCCTTTGCTGCAGGGGGTAAGAGTCACGGACGCGACTTATGGTTGTGTTGAAATCTCCCAAGAGGACTGTATTCCGTGGGAGATTGAGTTGGATGAGCTCTTCCAAGACCGGTTTTGCTCCTGACCTGCATTACACAGGTAGATGCTTGAAGCGAAGAAGGAGAAGTCAGGAGTGGTGAGTTTGGCTAGTATGAGGCGGCCACCTAGATATTGTAAAAATGAATGGGTTTTAACCCGGGGATTCAAAACAATAAGGGCGGCATGGTTTGTCCAGAAGGAGTTGCCTCCAAACTGTTCATTACATGCAGATTGTTCGTGGGGGAGGATATGGGGCTCCTGGACAGCAGCGATGTCAATTTGTGCTGACCTGAAGTTGCGGAGGAGGCGGGCTCTCTGCTTAAAGTCCTGCAACCCATTCGCGTTGATGGATTGCAGGGCCAGGGTTCTGCCGTGGGGACTCATAGATGTTCCCCTCCATGTCCTGGGGAGTTGCCAGCGCTTAAACCTGCTGCTGTGAGGCGGCTAGTTTTGAGTCCTTTAGATTGACTATTAGATGCAATCCGTGAGGAGCGTCGAGGGTTCTGAGGGGAAGGAGAGGGTGGGGGGGCGGAGGACCCAGTAAGCCAGCTTAGGATGCTGCCCCCGCTCCGTTGCAGGGGAAGGACCTAAAGTGCTCAATGGTGACCTCCGCGGTGTCCCAATTTGATGAGTCTGAGTCCATATTCACTTCCTCCAACACTGCAAAGGATCCGCGCGAAATGGACTGTGGGGTTGGGGTAGGACTCTTTGAGGTGGCACTTCTACCGCAGGCCGCGGGTTGCCATTCCATGCTGGTGGGCATAGATCCATTGGGAGCTGAGGGTTGATGCTATAAATTGCTGGTGGGGGTTGGTGGGGGTGCCGCGGAGCCCTGAGTGGGGGTGGCTGACGAGGGGCACCCTGTGGGAGATGCCTTGAGCTTGGTAAGAGAGGGAGTTGACTCTGGGATATTGGAGGGGGTGCCCACTGGAAGGGGAGCATGAGAGCGAATGTATCCCATATCAATAGTGGGGTTAGCTGTTTCAACTGCTAGGCGTAAGGCCTCAGGGGATAGGTCTTGAACGGGAACCCATTGTGTGGGTTGTGGAATCGCTGCTTCGGCCACGTGGGATCATTTTTGGCCTGGTTTAGGCCCCTGGGCGGTGGCTAAGAGGGCTTGTTTTTGAGCTGTGCAGCCACTATACAAGTGTCCAAGGGCATTACACCATGAACACCGGGGGCGCGCCTGATCAGGGTCGACAAAAAGATCTCAGGGCATGCTCCAACTACCGCCACATGAGGAATAACCTCAATGTTGCGGGATACAGTGGGGGAGTGGTTGAATGACGCCCTAGCAGTGCGAGCTCTTTGAGTGGGAGCATAGTAAGAGGGGACTCTAAAGTCCACTGAAAGAACAGACCCAAACTCCATTAAACCACGATGGAGCGCCAGTTTAAGAGAATCAGGATCAACAGTCGTTGGTAGGTTGGAAAAAGTAACCCATGAAATTTTCTCCAGGTGAGAGCGTGTGCAGGAGATGCAAAGAGATCCACGCGGAATAATGACCTGGAGGGTGGCAGCATGGTCAGCAAGGGCAGCTTCAGTGAAGCCCACATCGATGTAGTGTCCTCCACTGATTCATAATGGTGGTGTTTTTTGAAAATGTCTCCGCGATCGCTGCAAAGTATGAGAAGTACTCCTCCGTATAGAATTCAACAGGGTTATGCCCATAATAAAGGCGAATCACATGGGAGAGGGTTGAGTGAGGTAGAGCTTTTGCGCTCTAGTTTCGGCCCATTTCTTCTTAACATCAGCAATAAACGCCACTTCAAGGGGATCAGCTTTGGGTAGCGTTGGTGCCAGAGGTTTTTGCCACGCCCCAGTGGCTCCTTTGGTACTTTTGTGTTTGCTTTGGGCTGCAATCATGGGTTGAATGTGAGCTGGTGGTTTGGAAAAGTTTGCGGAGTTCCCCTGTTTCTGGAATGTTCCAGCAGTTACTGGCATCATATTGAATTGAGGGGCGGATTGTTGGGCCTCGCTAAATTGGGGAGGCCCATCCAGATTGGAATTAACTCTAGCCAATTGGGAGGAGGGCGATGTTTCATCACCATCCCAATCTATTTGGGTAAATCAGCCCGAGTATTTGCTGTGATTTCGTGGGAAAAACTCACTGGCTGATTGGTGAATTGGTCGTTTTCAGCATATGGAGATAAAGTGCCGACTTGAGAAGTGCCTATTATAGGGTTTAAATGTGACGGGTGAGATTGGAACTGGTGTGAAGTTCCAAAATCTGAACCATTTGAATCCCCATTGGGAATAGTAGATTGTCCAATTTGGTGCTTAGTGAACCAGAATGTGCGGCTAATCCAACCTTACATCTGAGGGTTTGGGGGCCAGGTGATTGTTGGGCCTCGCTAAATTGGGGAGGCCCATCCAGATTGGAATTAACTCCAGACAATTGGGAGGAGGGCGATGTTTCATCACCATCCCAATCTATTTGGCTAGTTTCAGCCTGAGTATTTGCTGTGATTTCGTGGGCAAAACTCACTGGCTGATTGGTGAATTGGTCGTTTTCAGCATATGGAGATAAAATGCTGACTTGAGAAGTGCCGATTATGGGGTTTAAATGTGACGGGTGAGATTGGAACTGGTGTGAAGTTCCAAAATCTGAACCATTTGAATCCCCATTGGGAAGAGCAGATTGTCCCAATTTGGTGCTTAGTGAACCAGAATGTGCGGCTAATCCAACCTTACATCTGAGGGTTTAGGGTCAGGTAGCTGGGTATCGCCCCTCATGGAGGGAGCCAGAAACACGGCGTCAGCAATAATAGATGGGGCTGAATTAGCTGACACAATGGGGGAGGTGAATGCCTGGATGGGCTGAGTTGCATTCAACTGAGCAGACGCCATTAAAACAGCGTGGGTGATGTCTTCCTTGGTTGGAGGGGGCCCAGCGGGTTGGTGGGAGGCAGCGCACACACAGCTGTTAGGCGTGCAGGTTGCAGAAGTGTGATCAGGTGAACTGGCGCTAGTTGAAGTAGCTCCAGGTTGGGGGGTGGTGCCTGCTTTCATGGCCGCTGCTTGAGAGCGGGTGATTCTGGTTGACCCTGAGGTGGGTAACCGAAGGTTGCTTCGTTTGGGGGTGGTGCTGGATCGTTTGGCAGAGCCTGCGGGTTCTTTTGCGGGGTTTCCCGCCATATTTGTTAATAGTTTTCGTAAATCTCTTTAGTGGAGCTAAATTTCAGGCTGAATTGATTTTCGAAAAGTGATGCTTAGCAGAAAGAGAATTTAAAGGATGGGATATTCTTCTTTCAAGATAGGATTTGAGTTCCACCTACCCTGCGCATGCAGGTTTTTGAAGGTCATCACACCCCACCCACAGTAGGCCATCCTGGTTCAAAGAAATGTGCCAAGTTACTTAAAAGAACCTACAATTGGCCTGGGCTCTCTAAGAATATCAGCCTGAATATCAAGCTATGTTACCTGTGCCTACTTTAAATCAGACCGGGAAGAAAAAAGGGTCTTCTCTACCCTTTTTAACAAGGTGAGGGTCCCTGGACGTCAGTCTCAGTGGGCTTCATTGTTGAACTTCCCATGTTCAAGGGGTTTGATGCCATAATGGTGGTTGTGGATAGGTTACCAAGATTGCGTTTTTTAATCTATTTAACACTACTATAACAGCGGCAGTATGCAGATACTGCAGCACTTTTCGTCAATCATGTCTTCTCCATGTTTGGAATTTTAACGGAATTTGTAAGTGACCGTAGTCCACAATTCACAGCTAGGTTTTAGGATGCCTTTCTGGGACTTCTTAACATCAAAGCCTGCCGTTCTACAGCATATCACCCACAATTGGATGGACAAACTGAGAGAGTTAATCAAGTGTTAGAATAATATCTACGTTGTTTCTCCTCATCCACCCAGGACACTTGGGCCACAGACCTTCCCTTGGCGCAATTTTCCTACAACAATGCCTCCCACTATTCCACTGGATTCTCCCCCTTTGAAGCAACATTAGGTTACAATCCATCTTTCCAAATTGGAGCACGCTTAACCTCAGCAGCCCCCACAGCAGAGGACCTGATCACCAAGATCTGAGATACCCAAAAGCTTGTCAAAGAACACTTATCAAAAGCCATTGAAGACTATAAGAAGTTTGCTGATAGAAAACTACTTCCTGAGAATGACATCTCTGTAGGCTCACTCATTATGCTTGACACCCGCTACCTGAATATGCAGGTTCCATCTAGGAAGCTGGCTAGTAAGAGCTCTGGTCCTTTCAATGTAGAGAAGGATTTGAGCGAAGGTGCATACCGCAACAAGCTTTCTGCCCATTGGAAACAACACAATGTTTTCCAAATCTCTCAACTATAACCCCTTAAGGAAGAGCTTCCTTCTAACCTGTGCCTATTATTTTAGGGAACTCTCAAGAGGCTGAAGTTGAGGCAATACTGGCCTCAAGGAAATCTAGAATGCAATATCTGCTTGCATGGAAAGGCTACCCAGCCTATAAAAATAGTTGGGTAAGTGCAAAGGATTGTAAGAAATGCAATGAGTTAGTAGTGAGTTCCACAAGTCACATCCTGAAGCCCCCTACCCACCCACAAAAATAGCTATGATTTTTGTTATCAAACTCCAAACCAGAAACAAGAATTATGCCCTTATCCACGTACCAGGAGGAGGAATGTCTCCCGTTTAAAAAGGAGAGTATAATGTAAGTCTAGAGACCAAACCTCTTGGGCTAGATCGGGAAAAGGTCCCTTTTAGGAAGAAGAAGGGACCTAATGCCCCCGTGGAGCCCTTGGCTCAACTAGGGGACTTGTGTCATGTAGTTGATGAGCATTGTGTCATTGCATTGGCACCAAAAAACCTCACCACAGTACCCCATTTGGCTGCTTCTTCTCTGGTTGAAAGGATAAAAAAGGTCTGTAAAGAGGTAATACAGGCCAGAAGCCATCAACTGAAGTTTTTATCCCACTGAGACCCACTCCGCCATCTTTTACATCCTTGGGAAAGAAGAAAATGGGCCTCAAATTTTCAGGAAAGGGCTCCCAAATCAGAAACCCTGGTTTGGGACATGATATCCGAAATTCTGGGTCTGGGAAAGCCTTTCCAAGTCAGAAATCCGCTTTTGAGAAATTTTAAAAAAACTTTTAAAAACTTATTGGAATCAACCCTGGTGGAACCCAATTTGGCTGCCCCTTTAATCTGAGTTAATCCACTTATGTTTGGATCAGTGAGGGTTCCTCCCTGGTGGATCCAACGATAATGTTGCCAAAGCTTTTGCGACTTTTGCATAAGCTGGATGACAAAGCCCCAAACCCAGGCTGAGTACCCATGAGTATGTCAGCTACTGCAGCCCATGAAAAATGTATCCATGGCCCCTTTTCCACTTTACATATATCAGGCAACTGCCTCTGTAAGGAGCAATTGTTGGACCATTTTCAGCTTTAAGTTTTATTAAAAACTACTCCCTCCAAAACTTATTCTGCGAGCTTGCTGCTTTCTTCATGATTCTTTTACTTAACCCAGAAAAGTATGCAACGATCTGCATCCTAGGACTGATAGTTGTCGAGTAGTCCTTCCAAGCCATCGATCTGGTGGCTCACCAAATGGTGATCACAATCCATGAATTTTTCCAAGCCTACAACGTCACTACGCCGCTTTAGAAGAGTTCTCAGATCCACCAAACTCTTTGAAATGACCTGTTTACCACTTGGCACCTTGCGGACCAGCTTTGGGTCTGCCTCCCACTCCACAAAATATTCAGATAAATCAACCTAATCCGCCTCGCCAATCTGCTAGTGGTTCAGCACAATTCAGGTGGAGTGAGGCCATCTCCACTAATTGTGATTCTCCATTCAGAGGTGAGTACTTGCCATCCACACAACTGCAAGGTGGGATCAAGCATTGAACTATCTGGGCCATTCTGCCAAGGGCCAATCCAGCCCAAATCATTTAAGAAAATCAATCTACCATGCTGGCAATGTAACCAACCTCTTTATCCAACCCAAAACCTCTCAATAGATGCTAGACAAGGTCCAAGGCCTCCCAATGATTGGAGCAATTTGATTCAATTTGATTTTTGAGGCCAATCATCATATCAAAAATTTTGAAAATTTTCTATGATTTTAGAATTTTTACTATGATGAATCAGTCCAAAATGGCTGGGAAAATGAATCCAAAGGTCAACAACTGCAAACTCAGGAGGATTGGTTGTCCTCCTTAGCTCTCCCACCATTGGGGGATACCCCAGCAAGACCCATGGCTGCCCCCATTGCAGTCATTTGGTTTGTTATGGAGCCTTTGGTATGTTTTTTGCCTTCTATTTACTTTACTGAATAATAGAGGATCACTCCTACAACTGCTCAGAACTGCTATGCCCTTGGCATTCTGAGCTTTCCACTGGGTTGTTACACACCCAGATTAGAAGCCCAGTCTTACTTTAATCAGCAGATTCCATGACAATTTAAAAGGAGCTTTCATGTGGTTGGGTCAGACCAACCACCTTTAGACTTTGCATAACCACTGGTAGTAGGGATGTTTGGCGCTGTTAGTGCCCCAAACCTCTCCCAGCTTTTTGAAGTAAGGCTGTTTTGGTGCTTGTCGGTGTACTAAGGAATCATTTAATTATATGGTGGTCAGAAACTAGGAGTTTCTGATCATTACAGGCATCAATTGCGTGATAACTGATTTGGGTGCTTATGGCCTTCCACTAGATTGAGCGCAATGCTTTCATTCCTTTTAAATATGTTATTTAATCTGCTAATTCTTGCATATACTTCATGGCATACAGTTTTGATTTTTTTCTACTTACTTTTTGGTAGAATATATGAAATTTAGTGGTATTAGGAATTTTTCCAGTTTATGGTGGGGTTAAATCCAAATTTGAGGGAGTGGTGGAAACTCAGTATTCATCCAAGGTATGCCCAAAATCTTCTATCTTTTCTATTAGTAGTGCACAGTCCCCTCCTCTTTTTCTTGAGCAAAAGGGATCTAATTCCTTGTCCAACGTAATGTCTACAGTGGGGACTCTTACCAAATGCCAAACCATTCTCTAGTGAGCATCAGATTGCTGTGGTGTCAGTCTCCTCCCCTAAAAGATTCCCTTCATAAAAACTACCATCAATCAGTCTTCATAATACAGAGGGTTTGTCCAAGCTCACATCCCTCCTAGTTTTCCTCACACAATCTGAAATAACAAAGTTGCACTGTGCTATGGATACTGCTGTTGTGAAAATTTTGTTACAATCAGTATTTAATGAAAGAGGTATACCCATTCAAATGCCTCACAGACGTCCTATATACTGATTTCCACATGGATACTGAGCATCACCTCACTAATAAATTCAAGGCCCTCAGCATGGCCCAGGTTACCTCAACTGACCCTCCTTTAAGCGCCTTTCATCTCACACTGCAGATGCCCCACATATTTGCTGTCTGCCTTAGTCAGAGTCAGATGTGGCATTTGTTTAGGCACTAAACTGTCTCCAGGTCCCCCCTCCCCCTCCACCATGGTATGTTAGCAGTTAGCCACTTTCCCACCTGCTGGGTATTTTTTGGTCAATTTTTGTATTGAAACACTCATGTGGGTGTTTTGGTTTGGTACTTTGTGCTGTTAATATTTTTGCTATTTGAGCACTTGATATGTCTGTCCCCTTGTTGGCTTACCTCAAATAAACAAGGTATGAAAATAATACATGATTTTAATAGGAATTGG
The DNA here is from genome assembly GCA_022478985.1 of Massospora cicadina. Lineage (NCBI taxonomy): Eukaryota > Fungi > Entomophthoromycota > Entomophthoromycetes > Entomophthorales > Entomophthoraceae > Massospora > Massospora cicadina. Next base: position 24,881 of record JAKSZP010005517.1, on the reverse strand, counting down.
GTTATTGTTTTGGTGAGCATTCTGGTGTTATTTAGTTGATTCATTAGGTTCAATATATTAGCTAAGTGATTTTGTGGTTATTTGTTTATTTCAAAGTTTGAATGGTTTTGGCTTATATATTTTGGATTATCTACAATGTAAAAGCTAAAATACTTTATTGGGGTTATCTGATAATTTATAAACCTAAGCAACACTGGGTATTTTGCCTAGTCTTTATAATTTCCAGGGCAATGATTACAACAAAATTTAACTGACAAACTACAAAATAGATTAGAGACTAAGAAACTCAAACTTTATTATAATTAAAAATAATTTTTACACTTGTTTTTTGTGATAATTTGAGGCTTAAAATATTCTAGAAGCATCAGGAAAATTGCAATAAAAATAATATTCACCAAATAGTTTGCTTGGTGCTATCTATACTAACAAAAAAATTGAGAAAAAAAGAACCTCCTTTAAAAAAGCTCTAAAAAATATGAATTTGTTTGTGAAATTATGCCTCTTGATAAAACCCTTTTTTTGCTTTTCTTTCCAATTACTATCACTTTTAGTAATACAATTCAATTAAACAGCACAATTTGATAATCAATACCAGGTGAGATAAGTATGAATAATAAAGTAAAGAGCTGGGTGAACGCGGTAAAGGGCAGCGGACCCAAACCTGCACCACCCAAAGGTACCAAGCGCACAGGTACAAGCAAAAATCTCGGTAAAAAAAACCCAAGGTGGCGCCCCTGCAGGTTTCATTAATTTTTGGTAAAATACTTCAGCTATTTGGAAGTATCCCAATTGCAACCGCTGTCATTGGTGGAACATGGGATATGAGTTTTCCTGGGCGTAAAAAACCCCAACAATTTGGAAAAGTTCAGCAAAGCCCAACTTAAATTTTTCCCACATGTGGTGTACTCAACAACCCATACTATCCACAGAGGTTGGGTAGATCTTGAGTTCAAAACCACAGAAGAAGTGAACAAAGCAGCAAAGGTCAGAGTGGTACTTGACTTTCCCAACAGACAGCAATTGGTACTGACCAAACGCACCCATTAGACTGAATCCAAAGACATTTTCATAATTTTTGACTATCTTCCAACCACACTGGCGCGCACAGTAGTTAAAAGACATCTCTGAGAAGGCTTGGAAGCCTACAGTGTCAAGAGAGTGTCTGTAACTCTCTCATTCCCAGCAAGGTGATCTGGGATGCAGACCCACATTGCTAAGGAACTAGCCATTAGGAGAATGGGAAATAAGACACCTCGAATGGTGCCTGTGCAAAAGGTACCCCAGGCAAGGGTGTAGAGCGCAACATATAGTACCAGGTAAGTGAGAAACATAACCGTTGAGTGGACCCAGAGGGGAGTCTATGATCAAGTGTAGCTTGGCGCCATTAGGCTTGGGTGCCTCGATCTGGAGGGGACCTGGGCGGCCCAAGGGAGCATCTGGGATTTTGGTAAATTGTGATAAGAGGTAGTGGCCCGCATAGTTGGAGACCTCCCCAAAGAGGTCCACCACCAAGTTCTCCCAAGGAACCATTAGTAAAACGTAAAATAACGGGTAATTTTATTTAAGAAAGTCAAACAATGAGGAATGTTGGTCACAAAAAACGTATTTAAAGTGGGTTGGGGAAATTAAGGTTCTGTGGAAGTGCGCCCAAGCCTTGACACTCCAATAAACAGACGCTTTCATCCATTTTTGTAAAATACACTGAAAGCGCCTTCACTTGAGTAATCTATTGAAACCATATTTTACCTGAACATAAAATTTCATAACTTGAATGGGATTAGAACCCTTGCTCTCCAATTAATCGAATTGAACCATCTTCATTTGTAATGTAAATTGTTTGTTTCAGTGCCTGGGCTGAGATAAGAGGCTGGGCGTTTTGCACCCCATTAGTATCAACCTGGGCATGCTTGGCTTGCACCCAGCGTTGATCTAAGGTGTGTTTCAGGTCAGGAAGAGCCTGAAGTTTCACCTTCTGGGCCTTCTGTCGCCCAGCCTTATCTTTAGCATCAGTTCCCACTATTAAGTCATCCAACCATGACATACAGAGAAATCAAACAATTTGAAATGCAAAGATTCCAGCTGATGCTGACCCTTAGCATGGGGAAGGCAATAGCAATTAAATCACCAAACCAGAATGTAGTAGAGGATATTACAAAATCCCTCATATAGCATCCTTCACCATTGATGGGAAAGAATACCAGCTGTTCCATGCAACAGTGGAAAGTGCATCCACCATATGCAACCACTACCAGGCCTTTGGGCACAAGATTCACGCTTGCACCATAAAAGAAGGCATGAGATAAATGGAATTCTGTGAAGAGAAAATGGGCGAAGATGACTCAGAGTATACCAAAATCATGGATACAACACAAGCTTTCAATTGGGGAGAACATGGGCAATATAAAATTATCGACCCAGTTTCCCATAAAGAATGAAAAATGGCCAAACAAGCTTGCAAGCTGGCCATGGCCAAAGCAAAGGCCTCAGCGGACTCAACCATATCGCTGGAGCAGATCCAGGAAGACATGGAGGAATTCAAGTCAATGAACCAATAAGATCCCGTGGAAAACCATACACCCAATCTGAACAGATTGAATTTGGTGGAACCTGATTCAGAAATGAATGCAGCAAAATTGGGGTTCAGTGCACCCGCCAAAATTGCATAATTTAACCTAATTGAGAAGAAAAATGAACAATGTAATGCACAAGAAAATAATGTGGCCAAAAAAACCCACAAGTGCACCACAATGATATATTGAAACCAAGCAAAGCCAAGAGAGGAGCGAAAACTGCGGCAATAAAAGGGGCAGAATACAACCAACTCCTACTCATTGTTATGCTCTCCGCAGCAGAGGTGCATTGGAGAGCTATGTGAGCGTGGGAGTAGGGCTGGGGGGTCTGCTAACTGCTCCTGAGGCGCATCAGGCGTCTCAGTTAAGTAGGGACGCTGAACATAGTGGGAATCAAGGCCAGAACGTCCTAGTCCAAGAAGTTGAGTCTCCTACAAAACCCATCTGTGGATATTCTGGCGGTGCAGGAAACCCACTGTTTACAGGGAGAGGAGGAGGCATGGGAAAAAAATGCTCCTCCCAACAATATCGTTTTGGTCGCTCCACTGTGGTGTGATAGTATGCGCAAATTAAAACTTTAAATTTATTAGTAAAAAATTTGCTTCTGGATGCCGCATACTTGCCATAACCTTCTCATGGCACAATGAAGTACACACAATAGCCAGTGTGTATGCCACAAATGGTGCACATGACTGAAGAGAATTTCTTACAGCCCTAACACAACTAAATCTACCAGCAAGCACTTTTATCATGGGAGACATGAACTGCTGGATTAACCCAAAGATGGACCAATGGCCATACACAACGGAGAAACCCCAAGGGCAAGTGGAACTCTGAGTACTAAAGCCCACCCTGGGACTATATGATCCACTGCCAAAAAGGCAACCCCTGCTACAAAACATGACACTCCCACATGTACACAATGGTACACTTGTCTCTATGTCAAGGATAGACCTAATACTCGCACCAATAATTTTCCATCACCAAATTCAAAAATTTAAAACTACAAAAATCAAATTCTCCGACCATTGGCTTGTTTTGGTGTCTTACAAACTGGCAGAACCAAGTACCCAAGCACCCAGATGGTGCAGAATATGCCCAGAAAGTTTAGCTGACTTGGAATTTCAATCCTGGATGGAGGAAATATCCTCAACCTGAATTTTCAAACACCTTTTTCTCAGACCCACTAACCACCTGGGAAAATTTCAAAAAATCAACAACCCAACAGATTAAACATACATCATCTAGAAGATACAGGGCAGTTTCAGCCATTATCAAACACACTTTGGCTTAAATTGACCTTCTAGAAAACAACATACCAAGAATGGGATACAGCCCTGGATGGGGTCACAAATGGGCGGAGGTTTCTGCTCGGCTAAACACCCTGTTTCATGAACACCAACACTGAGTTGGAGTCCAATATAAAGGCAAAAACATAAAAGATTGAGAAACTTACTTGAGCTACTTTTTCTGCCAATTACACGCCCGGAAAAATACAATAGCTTGTACATAGGTCCATCAACTGGACAAATCCATAGCAGAAACACCCTAAGAAGTCGAGACCAAAGTGCACAGGTTTTATACAAACTTGTATAAATCTGAGCCATTCAAACCAGAAAAAATTGAAAAATTCCTTAGAAGCGCACATGTTGACACCGCGGCCCAAAATAACAATTTAATTAACCTAATATTGCATGAGGAATTATGGGAAGTAGTACACGGTGCACCAAGAGGGAAATGCCCTGGACCTGATGGTATTCCCTGTGAATTTTATCTAACATATTTTACTAACATCTCTAATATTCTTCTAGCTTCAATGAACAAGTATATTATGGAAACATGCCTGCTATCTGGAGGTGTAGAAGCCTACACGGTCACTTTATTCAAGAAAGGAGACAGATTAGACCTATCCAACTGGCGCCCAATTTCCCTAACTGTTGAGGAGTTGGCTGGACCTAATCATCGGATATTCAATATCAACAATTATGGTTCAGGTGTATCCTAAGTATCTGAACTTGGGACTTGCAGCCTAGCGATTTCACTTAATTATATTTGACTATGATGACATAGGATTGAGGGCTTTGTTGGTTAGGTCAAACTTAAATTTAAGTTATGATTTAACGACTCAAGCACTTGGGCTTTGTTGGTCTATGTCAAAATTAGTTTTTAATGTCAGTCGAGTTTTAGACCAAATTAATTACTAATTAGTGATACAAATCACCTTGGTATGTGCTGCTGATTACATGTGAAAGTAAATCAGTTCAGCTATTTTGAAGATATGACGAAACGCCATCTCAAGGATGATGATGGTGTTTACTCCAACTCTGAGGCTGAGCATGATGCCCCGAGTTGAAGTATTTGTAGACATCCTTACAAACTTTTTATGTGGCCAAGGGCCACCGAAAGTAAGGCGTCATGGGTAAGATGTGGTTAACATCAAACCCTATAAATAACCCTTGCATTTACACTAATAAAGACATCCTTTAACTTCTGGATTAAGATTACAATTTATCTTATAAACTTTTTGCGTTATCACCTTATTTTATATTAAAGTCGATTTTCTCTTGGGATCATTAGGATCAGGGCAACGTGACATCGTCCAAGTGAAAATGAATTGGTATACGATTGAAGTATTACCAAAAAGCTATATCATAAATTTAAAAGCACCATCCTGTCTATTGTCCTCACACAATAGACGCTTGAAGCTGCAGTTTCCACCAAACAACAAACCAGCCATCATGTCAAGAGAGTGTCTGTAACTCTCTTTTTCCCAGCAAGGTGATGTGGGATGAAAACCCACATTGCTAAGGAACTAGCCGTTAATAAAAAGGGTAAGAAGACACCTCAAACGGTGTCTGTGCCAATGGTACCCCAGGCAAGGGTGTAGAACGCAAAATATAAGATCAGGTATGTTAGGAATATAACAGCTTGAGTGGACCCCAGGAGGGAGTCCATAATCAAGTGTAGTTTGGCATCCAGGAGCTTGGGTGCCTCGATCTGGAGGGGACCTGGGCGGCCCAAGGGAGCACCTGGGATTTTGGTGTATTGCGATAGAAGGTAGTGGCCCACATAGTTGGAGACCTACACAATGAGGCCCGCCACCAAGTTAGCCCAAGGAACCATAAGTTAAACGTAAAAAACGGGTATTTTATTTAAAGGAAGTCAACCAACAAGGAATGTTGGTCGCAAAAACATATTTAAAATGTGCTAGAAAAAATTTGGGTTCTGCGGAAATGCGCCCAAGCCTTGACGCTCCAATAAACAGACGCTTCCATCCATTTTGGTAAAATACGCCGAAAGTTCCTTCACTCAAGTAATCAATTGAAGCCTTATTTTACCTGAAGTCAAAATCTCATAGCTGGAGCAGGACTTGAACCCTTGCTCTCCAACCAATTGAATCAAACCATCTTCATTTAAAACACAAATTGTTCATTTCAAAGCCTGGGCGAGATAAGAGGCTGGGCATTTTGCATCCCATTAGTATCAACCTGGGCATGCTTGGCTTGCACCCAGCGTTGATCTAAGGTGTTCTTTAGGTCAGGGAGAGCCTGAAGCTTCATCTTCTGGGCCTCCTGTCGCCCAGCCTTATCCCTAGCATCAGTGCCTACTATTATGTCATCCAACCATGACACATCAGGAAAAGCCCAAATCTTCAACACTAATCAACACAGATACAAAAATTTTCACAAAAATTATGGCTAAACAACTAGGAGAAATTGCAACTGATGTGATATCCCCATCACAATATGGATTTGTTCCAAGAATATCCATATGTGATAACATCCACACTGTTGCGAATGTCTGCCAGTCCAAAACCTCTGGAGCACTTGTCTTTTTAGACCAACAAAAGGCATATGCCAGGGTAAACTGGACCTATCTTAGGCCCTGCCTTCAAAAATTCAAGCTTCCAAATAGATTTATAAACTGTTTAATGTTGTTTACAGAGTCTGCAACCATGGCTGTGCGGGGAGCAGGCTTCTTAATCAACCCAGTTATCCCACAGAGAGGACTAAAACAAGGAGAGCCTTCAAGCCCTCTACTATACAAGTTTAGCTTAGACCCTTAATCCGAAATACAAACACACTTCTCAAGGGAACCAACGTCAAGGGCCAACCACCAGTCAAAAATGATGGCCTTTGCTGATGACTGTGTGGTGGGAATATCCAACAATCAGGACGCTTGCAAAATTGAAATGATAATATAATACTATTCAGCCATAAGTAAAGCATCACTTAACACCTAGAAAACGGAAATTATACTCCTAGAGAAATATCAGACCCAGTGGATGCCATCAACACAGGGCCAACAAGCTAATACAACATCAAGACTCCTGACCAGACATAGGAGGTGAAAATTAGCAACGACCTCACTGAAACTTCCATTCATCACCAAGCCAACAGCTGGTACTGTTCGTCACTTGGGAGTATGATTGGAAGCAGGAGGTTACGCAAACTCCATGATGGAAAATCAACCATTAGATAATGTAACAAAACGCATTGCCTCCTTACATGGACACCAAACAGGTCTAACATGAAAAGTCACAGGTAGCCAACTCTATGATTCTATCAATCATATGGTTTATGGCCCATGCAATTGCTTTCTCACCATCCTTCTTTAATACAATTCACGCCCTATTACAAGAATGGCTCTGGTCCAACCACAATACCCTTGTACGCCTCAAAACCCTTTTTGCTCTAGAAGTAATGGAGGTATGGGGCTTACTAATTACGTAGAGCAAGCAAACCCATATAATGGGATCCTGGATAGCTCAGGTGACTAGCCCAGATCTTCCAGATACACACTGGGCCAGAGCAGCAAGATATAACTTCACACGTGCACTCCAATTATGAAACTCAGATCACCCAAACACATTAATCAAATATCTGGCATCCCATCCCACAGCTGCAGGACCACACGGCACTTCTGCACATTTCAAACGAATACTCCTAGCCATTAGAAGAGCGACATGGGCATATCCACATAAATGGCCAAACCAGCCACTGAGGACGCCCAAGGCTAACTCACAGACAGGAGATCAATGAACAAATAGTTACAGACAACATAATAAGCAAAAATTAAATACCATAGCCAGGATAGATTACCTGGACCATATGGACATACCCTACAACCTGGAGACTCAAAGAAGAGTATGGAGATATACACATCACCCTCTACTCCAACCCAGGATAAGAGCACATGTATGAAGATGCGTGAGGAGAGTATACCAAACAGCTGAACGGTCAAATGCTACTCACACCTCATGTACAATATGTGGTCAGTATGGAAGCCTAGCCCACCGTTTAGAACAATGCCCAACATCAGTGGCTGTATGGAAAGAGGCCATGCGCCTATTTTTCCAAAAAAAAAATGGACATCCATTCAGCCTAGCAAGGAACATGTTCGCTATAAACATGGACTCCTATCCACCCATCTCTCAGGGCGTTAATAGTAGCAATAGCACTATGGAAAATACATTACAATGGTACTGGAATTATTCACAGGAGCAACGCCTACAATCCAAGAAGCCATCAATCGCTTCCACTGCCATATAATGGAACATTTCCAAGCCTGGCTGTTTGGACATATGACCCCCCATAACAGAAGTACAATCAACACATGGTTCCCCATATGTTTCCTAAAGGATGATCCTTTCCTTCACACATGCTGCATCCAAGAATAAGCCAGCATAACTCCCCTTCCCTACCGTTCTAATCTTGGTGATCCTGAGACAACAAGAGGGGCCTTTAACCTTCTGGGGTGTCTTTAATTGTCAAATTTCATTAGTTTCCTCACTATATTGGATTTGCTTGTCCCCTGGTTGACCTTCCCTGAATAAATATAATAAAACCTTTTTGAAGTCAGCACCACCTTCCAACTTAACTTATAAAATTTTGCTCACAAATTTAAATTATATCTTATGTTTGGATTGGGGCCAAGTGTAAACTATAAGCAACTAGAATATACAGTGCTGAGTATATAAATTATGAATGCTCATTATATATCAGTTAAAATATGGCGCCAACTTCAAAAGGATTTTTATTGAGGAGGCATAATTTTACAATTATTTCATACTTTTTAGAGCTTTAGAGTTTTTTTAAAAGGAGGATCTTTTTCTAAAAAAATTCAAAAAGGTTCTTTTTTCCCAAAAAAATTTACCCCCAGTTCTTCCCCCCAAAAAAAAATTAGTACCTGTTTAAAAGTGGCTCTTTTTCCTACTTTTAATAAATATTACTATCTCTATATATCCTTTTTGACCCCTACTATTTCTATAAAAAAGTCATTGTGTATATTTCATATATATTATCTTATATAAAATATACTAATAAATCATTTATAAAATTTAGTTGATATTACTAGTCAAATTATACTAACTTTACTGATTGCCATCTACAATACTTCATTTTATTAAATTGATGATTTTATTGGTAAACGTATGCTGAATTTACTGATCACCATCTACAGTAATTCATTTTATTAGATTTGGTTACTTTTATTAGTCAATCTATGGTAAATTTATTGATTGCTATCTTAAAATAATTCATTTTCTATCAAATTTAGATGAGTTTATTGGTCAAATTATGCAAATGATACCATCTAAAATGATTTAAGTTTGTCCTGCTATGATCTCATATTGCCTGGATTTTTAACATGACTTCATCCATAGGACATATATCAAATCAAAAGTTTGCCTTAAAGCTATTGCTTCACCAATGCCATATTAAATTTTCCAGAGTTGTATTAGTCCCACAATTATACATTGCTTCTGATCCCATTTAATATACTTAATAAGTTAATGGTCAGATACTGGACCAATACTTACAAAAGTAAACTGGTATCTAATTTAGATCATGCTCTATTTTTGAAGAGAATGGTCACCCAAATTGGTCCAGTATTTTCAGAGTTATGCGCTAACAACCACAGAAAAAACATACATACAGGTCAAATTGAAAACCTTCTCTTTTTTCAAATTTGGTAAAAGGCAAGTGTGTGTGTGTGTGTGTGCAATGCCCAGTCATAAATACAGCATGTAGAGCTTTGAAATTTAATTATAGGTGGATGGGAGGGGGACCTTATGCACCTTAAAGCCGTATTTTAATTTTCTAATGAAATAAAAAGCTTTTTATATAAGAAGTGAAAATCTTATATAATTTATTAAAAGTTGGTATTTTTTATGGCTGAAAAGTTAAATATTAGGTCTTGATTTGATAATTCAAATGGTTTTGGCAAGCTGTTGGTGATTCTAGGTTGATTAATAAGCTTAATGGCTTTAATAAAGTAGTTTGTGATTGGTTAATTCAATAATTAATTGGTTTGGTAAGTTATTGGTGATTTAGATTAATTTTGATAAGTTTAGGTTTTTTACAAAGCAGTTGGTGTGTTGGGAAGTTGATATGACTGGATGATAAACTACCTATACCGGCAGATCATAGGGGAAATTGAGACAAGTCTCATGATTTATGGAAAAGATATATGAATAATAATCAATTGAAATGTTGATCATTATCAAATCGAGGGAAATTACAATGAGATTTGATATAAATGAGAGCTTCTAGAAAAGGGAAGATGGATAGAAGACTACCAAGCCAAGGATGCATCCAGCTTGGGGAACTGAGATATAAAGAGTCACAATGGGATTGAAGAGGAGGTCTTTTCCTAATGATTCTGTGGTTGCAGATAAGTCTGCAATTAGTATAAAATATTAAAGGTCAAAATAAGGGGTGATTGCTCCATATATAGTTTATAAAGTTTTACTGGTTGGCAGTCTTCTATATCATCCAATTTGGTTGCTCAGTGGCTAATACCCTGTGCAAACTGACTTGGCGGAATCAAGCCTATATGCTGAGATTTAACAGTGGTGCTCACCACAGGGGGCCACTGGTCAACTGTAGTTCATCAACGCTAGGATACAATGATGAGCCCTCATTTGTTATGACAAAAGTTGATCAGATTCTTCTCTCATTATGCTGAAGAAGCATGGGAGGCACCTAACAACAAACCAATATTATTTACTGTAACTGAACTGGGGGATGATGAAGTTATGATCAATCTGCAATTAGAAAACTGCCCTGAGCTGATGGCCAACTAATAAGGACGCTCCACAAATGTGACCCCTCAGCAGCTGTGGGATATTATGGAGTGGCTGTTGCTTGGGTATCGACTATACAAAGATGAGGTGGGGGAGTATGCTTTGAGTTTGTTTATAACCAACAATACCAAGAAAAATCACTACGCCCTGTACATGTCTTATCTGGATGCAACTACAATGGGTTTGGCTTTCCTTGGTGCCCATAGAATCGAGGAGTATCTAGTTGCTTATGTGCAATCGTCTATTTGCCAGATACTTTTTTGTGCTGGCTCACAATGTAGAGACTGAAGATGTATTAGAGTTTTCTCAAGCACAGCAAAATGATACAAGCCACCTGCTTAACTGCCTTGATTGCTCATTTTTGAAGGTACAGGGGGCACTGGTACAGATGGATCATCATGTTGGGGACATCTGCTGTCAATTGGAAATTTTGGTACCACAGAAAAAACTTTGAATCAACCGGTTGATGAATCCAAGAATTGGCAACACAGAACACCATCATGTTGGGGACATCTGCTGTCAATTGGACATTTTGGCAATTAATAGTTAAACTGTGAAATTACCTGGGCAATAGAACTGTTGATCGTGGGAATATTTCTGGCAGAATGGATTCAGGATATACGAACATGGGTGTTCAATACTATACCTATGATGGATTCATCCAAAATGGGCAGCTACCTGAAGCCATGATTGCTCAGCTTAAGGAAAAAGAATACTGATGGAAAAGGGAAAAAGATCGTTAGTCTGGAGACAGCTGAATTAACCCAACTTTAATAAATGGAGGAATAAAGAACATAGATACAGTTTATCCTTTGGATGCCCATTGTCCCTCTAATATCTCCTCAGCTAATCCATCAGGCTACAACTGAAGCTAGCCAGGCTGAGCGCCATTGAGTTTTCCCTTCCATCAAGAGAGCTGAAGAGATATGTGACATGCAGACAGTTTGATGCCCTTTGATGGGCCAACGAGTAATTGGTACAGGAACAAGCCACCCTCCTTAACCAAATAAATGGCGCTAATCAACAAGCGGGTACCACTAGCTGGCAGCATGCACACATGAAAAACATAATTGAAGATGTTCTCTCATGACTACAAGCAGTGGGGCAGCAAATCAACGTTGAGTGGGAATTCCATTGGGAGTTGCAACATCAGTATGAGACACTGCAACAGAAATTCCAAGATGGATGGTGTAGATGCTATTCAGTTATAGAGGAGCAGTTAATCAACGAACATTTTGTGGATCACGCTGGAGCTAGGGGGAGTGGTGCAGTTAGTGGCAATTTGAGGGAAGAATTTATGGATCAGCTAACAAACAACCCTCAGGCGTTGTGATGGACCCGCATGACACTACTTCTTCTAAGTCCATTTTGACGGATTTAAGTCCATCCAGCTGGCTATATGATAATTTTCAAAGGGGCGGTTCTCTTTATCTCTCCTGAACCAATTCACCTGTTCTTTGCAGCAGGAGCCTGGAGCAAGGCGAAGCTGTTCAAATCAAAAAAATTACCTCCTTTCAGTCATGATGGGAATCTACCTGGTTACTAAGCAATTCAAATTCGCCGTGGAAGAGTCTTTGGATCAACAGAAAGGAAGCTGTGGCTATCTGCTCTAGATGTGGAAAGCGCTGATCAAGTTACCTGCTACCTTCCAAATAGCTCAGTATCCTATGAAGAAGTTAAAGCAATTGTTCTCTGACTGTTTGGGAGTGTGAACCAAGATGGCCCAACGGAAAGCTGACTTCCCTGACTATACAGTTTCACCAAAATGAGACCCTGTTAAAGTTTGCTGAACGTTTCTGGTGGAAGCACATTGTACTACTCAGAGCTAACATTTTATCCACTGAGGATGTCAGTATAATGATGACGGTGGCCGTCAAAACATATGGGAACTATATAATGATATGTATCATGTTTTGGATGGAGTTGCAGGACTTATTAGAATCAGTAACACCTTATGACAACTCTCTGCCATGATCAGCGCCCCTAATATTGCCTGAGAAACCTCTGCCGTCTTCGCACCAAACTCCTCAGAATATGGGCCGCAGCGACCAGCTTAATCAACTTCTGGAATATATTTGTCCATCATACAAATTAGCTGATCATTTTTGGCCTATGTACACTCCACTGGTTTGTCCACAACTCTGGAACCATACCGTCAACTTTTGAAATTGTCCTTCCGCTGTAAGCTATATACATGAACTTTTTATGAATACTTGCTTCCATTGCGGATGAAGAGGCATTATGCGGGCAATTTCCCTAGCAAACCACAAGTGTATGCAATGCCAACTGAGAAAATTGAGCAGGGAGGAAAGCTCAAGCAGAGTTGAGATGGGACACTTACCTGCCAAGTCCAATTCACTTGTCCCTAACGATTCCCAAGCATCTATTTGGGTAGGATTCAGAATTCAATTGGATGATTTGTTATACCAACTGCCTCTGTCAGATACCCCTGTTTCTGTTTCAGATATTGAAAGTTCTTCCTAAGCCCTGAGTTCCGCCAGGTTTGAAGACATATGCGTGGCAGATCCTGGAACAGGACTGGCACAAGCAACGCGGATCCCTCAACGGACGTTGCCTCTTTAGTAGGGACCAACGTGGCCATTCTGTGGAGAAAATCATTAGTGAGTATCCTCAGGTTGGAAATGGCATTTCCTCCTTTTTGAGTAAAAAAAAGCCCTTAGACGTACATGTAATAAACACTGATGGTTCTTCTTACTTTGAATGCACTTACTGCGATATTTTTGTTCTAAACAAAAAATCTGCACTATCATAGACATGAGAGCACCTGAATATAGTCACACCAGGATGGTGGCTAAGCTTCTGTTGAAACTGGATGTGGACCATCAAGCAGTATACGGAACCATGGGGACACATAGCACTGTGTCTGAAGGAGCATATAGCGCGTTCCCTTATGATTTGTGTCAATCCAGGGTTCCTCTCCAATGGTGGTTTTGGCAAATAACAACTACGACATGTTATTCAGCGCAGCATTTGTGGAATTTGGTGTTGTGATAAATATGGCGGAGAAACTCTTTATTTTAAGACAACAGATCCCCATTTATTTTACCTCTTGTGGAATCCCAACTGATCCATTCTTCTCTAGTCAATTCAATCTAGCATACAGCAACGGAGTAATTCCTGTTCATTACTAATGAATGAAGCAGCAAACCAGGCCCTCCCCAACCAGATTTATGAGTACAAAGGATCCCGCTTCATGCAGCGAGCGCTTTGAGCCTACTGTCTGGACACCAGTGCATAGTAGGGACTGATTTCGAAATTGATGTCCCTAAAGGGCTTTATGGGGAAATTATGGCGCCTCACCAGTACTCACAGCTTGAACCACATTTGGCTCCAGCACTACTGCTACCTTGGAATGGGGAGGTGAAGGTGCTGCTAGCGAATTTACAGAAAGAGACAATAATGATCCAGCAGCATCAAGTGGTGGCTTACCTACGCTTAGTTCCTATAGTGGAATTTCACCATATTCATGATTTCAGCTTGTGGGAGGATCTCAGACTACTGAAAAGCTCATCATTCGGCGTATTGACAGTGGTTCTGCGGGAAACATTAATTGGATTATTGGCGGAACAAAATGATAAGGCTATGACGTTATTTGAAAAGTATTAGGATATTTTTACACACGATGATTACAATTTGGGGTGCACTCAAGGGGTGGTACATCAGATAAATATGGGGTCACCCTCCCATATATATCACGGCCTATTAAATGATCAAAAGTAGTGAAGAGGTTGTCTTCAACGAGGCGGATAAACTTATCATGCAAGGGATGCTAGAGCTGTCAAACAGTCCATAGGCATCACCTGTTCTCATTGTAAAGAAAAAAGATGGCTCAATTTGAGTGGTCATTGACTATCACAAACTCAATAATGTAACAAAGAAGGATTCCTAACCTCTTCCAAGTATTGATGACACGTTGGACTGATTGGGTAAAAGAAAATTATTTTTCCTCCATGGATCTGATCTCAGGGTACTGGCAGATCAAATTGCCATCAGCGTAATGGGAGATATGTGCTATCATCACTTCGAGATGGTTTATACAGGCCAACTCACATGCCACAAGGGTTGTGTAACGCCCCAGCTACGTTCCAGCGTGTCATGAATACTATTTTAGGTGATTTATAGCTGTCCTGCATTTTAGTTTACCTCAATGATATCAATGTGTTCTTGTGACATTTACAGAGCACCTTGACCACTTGGAACAAGTGTTCCATCGCCTCGCTGCCACTAATATCAAAATAAGCCTCAGAAGTGCCATTTCTTTAAAGAACAATTAGAATACCTTGGGTTCATCATGGATTCAAATGGGCTTAAACCGCAGCTGGCTAAGATGGAAGTGATAAGCAAGATGACTTGTCCAGGTAATAAGCGGGACATTCAAGTGTTTCTGGGGATGGTCAGGTACTACCAACAGTTCATTCCCAATTTAAGCTGCATTGGGCCCCATCTTTTGAGTTGTTAAAGATACATGCTTTTTTCAATTGGATGGAATGATGCCAGAACGCTTTTGATATGTTGCAAACCATGTTAGCAAGTGCACCCATTTTGCAATATCCCAACTTTGACAAACAATTCATAGTGCAAATGGATGCATCCCTCTCCACTATAGGGGCAGTAATATCTCAGAAGGAAGATGACGGCGTGGAGCATCCTGTTGCATTTTATAGTTAGATCTTGAACTGTCATGATCAAAACTACACCATGACTGAGTGGGAGTGTTTAGCGGTGGTCTACGCTTACAAACAGTTTCAGGTATATCTACATGGGGTAATATTCCAAGCAGTGACAGACCATGCTTCCTTGTACTGGCTGCAGAATCTGCGTGAACTGGAAGGATGGCTCACACATTGGGCACTGAAGCTCCAGGCATACGATTTTGAGATTATACACCATCCAGGAGCAAAACATCAAAATGCGGCTTGTCTTTCCTGGATGCCAAAAGTTGCTATCACGGCAGATTTAGCTGACATAATGTATGAGAAGATGGTGGCAAACAAATACCAGGATGAGCCACCGCAGGTGATCAAGGTATTAGATGGGCTCAGGGAGGATACTTTTTTACACAAGGGGGTACTATATAAGCGGATTGGAGACTCGACGCTGAGTTTCCTGAAACCTTTGGCTAGACCCACAATTATTATGGATGCTCATCGGGCTGTAGGACATGGAGGATTGCGGAAAACGCTGGAGATTTTGTGACCCTGTTACTACTTTGAGATCATGCATTACGACATATTGTAAATGGTTAGTTGTTGCCATCAGTTTCAAGTGGAAAAGCCATTCCACAATAAGACCACATACCAGCTGGTTAAGCCCCAGTTTGCCTGGCACACCACTTCCATTGATGTAGTGGGACCTCTTCCAACTAGTGCCAATCGATCCAAGTATATAATCGTCGTTATTGATCACTTAACTTGATGGGTGGGGTCAGGGCCATTAACGACTTGGGTGCGGTCACCACCGCCAAGTTTATTATGGATTGTGTTATACAACAACACAGCTGCCCGCAGTTCATTCTAGTCCATGGCGGAGAAGAAGTTAGAGCCAGAGAGCCTGGCCAGGGCGTCGTCAATGCAGGGAATAGGATAACTATCCTTTTTTGTGATATTATTCAATTTTTGGTAGTCCATAACTATTTGATGACCTCCATTTTTCTTTTTAATAAGCAACAGAGGGGAAGACCAAAGGCTTTGTGAGGGATATAGCAATCCCACATCTAGCAATTGCTGAAGCTCCATCCTCATTTTCTCTTCTTCCACCTTCAACATACGATAAGGTTTTGAATGAATAAAGCTGGCATCACCCACATCAATGGAGTGACACTAGCCATTCATGTGACCATAGTCATGGTCTGATTTAGAAAAGATATCGCTATATTTATCTAATAAAGTATGAACTTTTTCCAATTCACCTGGGGTCAACTCATCTGAAATATAAATGTTAAAGTGCACACCAGGTTATCCATAGGCAAACCCAAATCCGCCATAGAGCCAATGGAGTGGATACGGTCAATATCTTCTACTGGAAGTAGGAAGCCTCAGCCAATCTCCTGATGTTTTCGAATGATCATGTCTTTTCCAGTGAGGTTTCCCAGAAAAATGGTGATAAGTCTCTGGTAGGCTGGTTCTAGTACCCCAGGCAATACCCTAGGCTCCAATGGACTAACGCCCTCAAGACTTGTGATATATAACAAGCAGTGGTGTGAGATTTGAATCATGATTTTAATGTCAACCACGCATTGTTCCCCAGGCTTAATTACTACCTCATTGGCATCATAGAAAGGGATGCCATCCCTTGAATCTACTGAATCAGGCAATTTCTTAGTGTGGCATCCCAAGGTGAAGTAAGAAAAAGTCATAGCTGAGAAAGGGTATTTGATCAGGCAAGCATATTCATGCTTGCTGGGTTCTTTGTTAGATAAGACTAATGAGAGTTCATAGCCTAATAATGAGAGATATCCTTGTTTCATGTTTATTATTCCCTCATATTCAATCATAAACTGAGTACCAATGAGCATATCATATGCATTATTATCCAAAGCCACAGCAGGGGCTGATAAGATAAGCTTCCCAATGTGAATGGGAAGGGAAGAGTATGCCCCAACAGCACGGGTATTATTAGGGGCCTGCAGTTCCTATTCTTGTGTATGCTCCAAGTCAGGAGCTAGCTTTATTTTCTTGATAAGCTTAGTGTAGATTACATTAATGGGGGAGCCAGTGTCCAGGATAGCCAGTATTTGGACCTTTTTAATGATAACTTCAACTTTGGTGAGCGTTCCTCCAAAGTTAGGTGATAAAGCTAAGACCTCCTTGAACCGGAAGGTGGAGGTTAACTTCTTAGCAGTATCAGGGTATTTATCCATGATGGACTTTAAGGTATGAACCCGTTGAAGGGGACGTATCAGGCCAGCTAAGAATTGGTCGCCATCGCTGGTAGTGTCAATGATTTTTGGATATCCTAGAATTTGGCTGAGGTAAGTTTCCTTAGGTATGGTAGACTCATCTACTCCTCCAGCGTTCAATAATCAGGCACTTCTGCTTCCGCGGGGGCTCCCAATATGTAGTAACTGACATCATCATAAACCCCCTCAGCTTCCTCCCCATGAGTATTCACAACAACTGGTAAGGCAGCTGTGGAGGTAGGGGATGGCTACAGAAGTTTGAGTAGCCTTAGGAGATGCATTTTCCAGCTTGGCTGGAAGGGAAGGCACAGATGCGTTATTGAGCTTGTGCGGGTGTATGGTTGTTACAACCTTACAGGGCTCTGATTCACTAGAAGGAGTGATAACCATTTTAAGCCTGGATGGAGCAGGTTTAGTAGGGAAGATAGGCACAGGTGGCCTCACTTCCAATTGATCAACAGGCAAACGCTCCTAAAAAGTTAAATCCAAGGTTTTCACTTCAGCTTCATATGGTGTGGCACATACATGGATTTCAGCCATATCTAACAAGGCTTTCTTAATGTCGCAGATATTTGTAAAGTATTGTTTCACTGAGATGATATGTCGGGCTAGAGAGGGCTGAGAGGCTAGCCCAGTTAACAGGGCGGCAATAGCATCATCAAGGGTAAGCATGTTTGAGGTTATCAACCTTTGCACATCGAGGTAAAAGCGTTCAGCAAAGGCAATGGTTGATTCACCTTCATACATGCTAAGGCGCATAAAGGCCTGTTTTTCCCTGTGTAGACTTTGCTTTGATCCGAATTCAGCTAGAAGAGCCTTCTTCACCTCTGACCAGGAGTACCCAGGGTTCAGGTTGGGTACTATCATCTCTTATGCTAAACGACTTAAACAAGGCAGGATGTGTTGACTTTTTGCTTATCTGAGGCACCATCCATAGCCGCTTCATATACGTATAAGAAGGTAGCAATGCTCCCTTCGCCAGGGATAATTTTGTCCTTAAGAGGGAGCTTGTAAGGGTGCTGTTCAAGCTCCTCAAGGCGGGACAAAGCGCTGGTTAGTTGCTTTTCAAGAGCAACGAGGTTTGGTATACAGGGGTCCCCTGTAGTGAGCACCATTTTGTAGGAATCCAGCCTAGTTAAGCTCGCTGGTGCTACGCCGCTGGATCCCACAAAGGATGTTAATAAAATAAAAAATATAAAACTATAAAAATTGGTTTTTATAATTTTTTAATATGCGTGTGGGGGCAAAAATAAGAAAATGATCCCTTTCCAACTTTCAATAATTAATATTTATACTATATTCGAAGTTCAGAGGGATTTGGGAATAGTTTTGGAATAGTTTTGGAGCTTTCCAATTTAAAAAATATGGGTGTCAATCCTATCAGATTGTGGAGGAAAGTTAGGTAATTTTTGGGAAACGGATGTTGGGGTTTTGGGCAGAATATACCCATGTGGCAGGTTTTTGATGTACTACAACCAATTTTCAATCAAGAAATCTTTCTCACCTCGGGGGCCTGCAGCCATGCCTATAAAAGGGGGTAGCTCCCGTGCAGGTGGGGTAAAGGACTCAGTGCTGCTTGGGGGAGTACCTTCCACTGGTTTCCCCAGAGTCCGTTGTGCAATTGGCAAAATCTGATCATTAGATTTTACTAAATGTGCCCGTGTGGTTTTGAACTGGTGATACCCAATTTATGGGGTTCCACCAATAATTAGCCAGGGTCTTTTGGCCAAAATTTTGATAACATTGATTTTATTATTGTGGGAATCCCTCTTAAAATCCTCAGATAATTGCAAATGGCCGACATTTCCCTTTTTAGCTGAGATCAACCTAATACATTATTCTTTTTCAACTGTAAAGCCAAATGTCTGACACCAACCCAATCTCCACCTATAAAATGGTTAACCTAAACCCAACCTATTATTCCTTAATAAATATCTAATACCTAATTTCCTTAACTTCCTCTTTTCCCTTGAGCCCTAATGGTGGAAGTAGTAAAATAATAAGACCTACTACAATTGGTGATCCTGCTAAAATATATTCATATAATCAAGATATCAAGCAAAAATTTAAATCAATATCATACCATGGAAATTGTCCCAGTTAAAACCTCTAAACAAGCGCCAATTTATCCCTTGTTAGCTCACTTTTGGGTCATGAACTAATGCTTTTTTAGTCAGGAAATTTCCAGTGTTGGCTTAGAAAGTATGAGAACTATGCTGAAGATGTCAGTCTAGATGATATGGCAAAACTGAAACAAATCAGCCAATTTTTGGATGGAGAAGCAGAAGATTGGTTTGACATTGAACAACCTTTTATCAGCTGGCACCTGTTTGTGGAAGCAGCAACTAAACGATTTGACCACACAGGCATTAATATTGCTTCTCAAATGATGAACCTAAAACTCAAAGACTTTGATGATATTGATAAATTTAAAGGACTACTGGCATGTCACCATCATATTGCAACGCAGAATGTCCTTAAGAAAGCTCAGAGTGAAGTAATTTGCTATATCAATAGATCACAAGCAGTGGACTGGTTCTTGGGAACCTTACATGATCCATTTCACCGTGTAGTTATTGAGTCTTCACCCATCGATGTCAATGTGGCAATCTCTGTACTGTGTTCATATGCACATACTTATGCTTGAGCACAGGCAGCAAATACCTTTGCTCATCAGCATCAAACTATAGTACAAACAACAGAAGTATCTTTGAGCGTAGAGTTCCATACCCTCCGGTCAAGCCTATGGATCCAAACATGTCCGCCATATGGATCAATAACTGAGAAGTTCAACTCTCTCTCAGTATTATTAACTCAGGGCAGTGGGACTCAATACCCATCTATACAGTGCTATAATTGTAAGAATACAGGACACCTCTCTTGGTATTGAAAGAAACCATGCCACCTCTGTCAAGGGAACTGTACTTCCCATGTATGCCCCAATCGCAATAAACCTAAAGAACAGTTACTTTACAAATCTTTTTCTACCCAACAGAGTAGAAAAACACATGATCATATCAGAGTGGCAGACCTTTGAACCATTCCTATAACCAAAGAAACCAAGCTCCTGATTTACAGTTTCACCAGATGGAAGATTATTAAAATGAATCAGAATATATAGAAACTACACCAATGGAAGTAGATGGCAATGGGACAGACAGACCCATAAACCCAGAAGAACATGAACCAAGGAAGCTAAGCAGAAAAAGAGTAGAGAAACAGCATTTTAATCCAGCAGAAATCAGCGCCCAGTCTATACTAAACAACACGACCATAGAGTGTAAACTAGCATCTCTCTGTCGCTCATCACCAGCCCTGCAAGTAGAACTCATGCAACTTTTGAGTTCAATGCGGCTCCTCCCGTCTGTAAGCAATGATGAGGAATCCTTCCTAGCAGATGATGGTGCACCACATACCCAAGGAATTGTTCAAGGCATCAAGAATGATATAATTCTAGATGGAGGAGCTAATGCAAATATTATATCCCTTAGGTTCTTATGGGAATGTGGCATTGAAACCATTTATGAAAGCACAGAAGTATCCTCATTTGCCAACGGCTCCACAGCAAAAGCGCTTGGAATGGTAACAGATATTGAACTATCAATTGCTGGGATGCAAATTACTAATCAATGCCACCGTTTTTGACCTAGATTCTTACTCAGTACTATTAGGACGCCACACACTTAAATCACTAGGAATTAATATTGCTTATGCTTCAGGAACCTACTCCATAGCCACCAAGGAAGGTCTAGCCCCACTGAGGATCAATTATGGTCCTAATCTGGAAACAAATCCTCAAATGATGCTTTGTGAGTCAATAACTGCACAAATCAGATCAAACAAATTCTTATCAACTCAATGCCAAAATAAGGCTATGAACCTATTGAACCAATTTAATTACTTAGAAGTATCATATGTGGATGAGCTACCAGTGGCATCATGTGGAGAACATTATATCACTGTTACTAAAGCCCAACCAATTAGACAACAACTTTACCGCTTACCTCAAAAGTATGATGAATTTGTGCGTGAATCAGTTTCAAAGATGCTAAAAACCAAATTAATCCATCCAAGTCAGAGCCCTTGGGCATTTCCAATTGTGATGATATCAAAGAAAAATGGAACACTTCGCTTATGTGTTGATTATGTACCACTGAACCGAGTAACTGAAGATGATGCATACCCAATATCATTGATTCCAGATATTTTTGCCTCCTTTTCAGGTAAAATCATGGTTTACAAGTCTGGACCTGTTTTCAGGTTACCACCAAATTGGAATGGCAGCCGACAGTACCAAGTACACAAGCTTTGTGACAAAATATGGCCAATTTGAATTTTTATGGATGCCCTTTGGCTTTAAGGAGCACCACAAACTTTCCAGCGTATAATAAACAATGTATTTGTAGATTTGCTTACAAAATGTGTAACCATATATCTGGATGACATTACAATACCATCGTCATCCTTTAACCAGCACCTTTTGGATATCCAGACCTGCCTAAACCGACTTAAGGAACATGGATTCTTACTAAATACAGAAAAATCAATCTTTTTTACCCAAGAACTGAAACAGTTGGGTCACATAATTTCACCAAAAGGGCGCTCACCTGATCCTGATAAAGTGAATGCAATCAAACAGTGGAAATGTCTGGACTCAGTTCTATTGATTCAATCCTTTTTAGGTGCCATAGGATACTATGCCACTTTTATACCCATTTATGGAGACTTGGCTGCACCAATATTCAAACTACTTAAAAAAGGAACCAAGTTTATATGGCCGAGCCAGCATGATATTGCATTTGAAAAACTCAAGATGACACTAGTAGATATCCCAATCCTAATTCACTCAAACTTTGAAGAACCATTTTACATATTTACTGATGCAAGTGAATATGCATTAGGTGCTGTCTTATCACAGAAAAAATCAACATCTATCAACCAGTAGAATATATGTCAAGGAAATTCACTTCAGTGGAGAGAAATTATTCAACCTATGAAAAATAAACATTAGCAGTGGTATGGGTCCTCAGGAAATTTCGTTATTATCTCCTAGAACGGAAATTTACCATATTTGTTGACAATTCAGCAATTCAAGCTATTTTGAATGGGCCAGCTTCATCAAGCTGGCAAATCTGATGGATTTACGAACTATTGGAATTCAACTTTGATATTATTCATATTCCAGGAAAACAAAACGTCTTATCAGATGCCTTATCTCAAATTCCAGTCAAGGATACTAAGGAATGTTTAACAATGTTTCCACTGGACCTAGAACCGGAACTAGTGGATATTTGGCAATTTTCAAATTCATTTGTAATCCTTTCAACTATCAAGGACAAATCGAAATTCTTAGCAGTTTGCCTAAAATTTATAGCCATTAATGGAACCGTATACCACCAAAATGGAGATGAACTGCAACAAGTTCCATTGATTGGTCAACGCTGACACTTTCTTAGCTTAAATCATGATAAGATGGGACATTTTGGACGTGCTGCCATATGGGAATGACTCAGATGCTCATATTGGTGGCCAACCGCTTATGCAGACTATTGCGAGTGGGTAAAAATGTGTTACCCGTGTAAGATATTTGATAAATCACATGTGGATAACCAGATTTACTCACCTATTACTACAGATGGTCTATTTGAATTGTGGGGACTAGATTTCGTTGGACTTATCTCACATATATCAAAGAGTGGCAATCAATTTAGTTTAATAGCCTCAGATTATTTTTCTAAATGGCCAGTAGCTATTACCACTGGAAAAGTTGATGCTCAAACAGTTGTAGAGTTTCTTTTTAACCACATCTTTTCAGTATTTGGCCCACCTCAATGCATCCTTACAGATCGTGGGACCCACTTTAATAATAACATGGTTAGTGAATTTCTCAAAAACGTGGGAACCTCACATATCCTTACTACAGCCTACAACCCAAGCAGCAATGGCCAAACTGAACGCTTTATCTAGACATTAATAGAATCATTATCCCAATCTACAGTATCTAACCCCATGGAATGAGACCGCATAACCCCAGATATACTTTAGGCTTATCAGACAAAAAACATTGCATAACCCAATATATCCCTTATGAAGTCTTATTTGTATAAAGTTTACACCTTTCAAACTGCAATCATGTGAACAAAGAGAATCAATAAAGTTTTTTTGTAACCACTTGTAATCAAGTGACAGAAGAAATTAATAACCAGGCAAAGGCTATGATAGCACAGGCAAAATTTAATGCAAAACCACCCCATTTTTCAGTAGGGGATACAGTCCTCCTGTTTAGAAATGATGTACTCAAATCTCACTCAGGTAAATTTATGCCAAAATGGCAAGGACCGTTTAAGATTGCCAAAATCAATGGCAAAGGCTCATATACACTTGCACACTTAAATGGGACTATTATTATGACACCTGTATCAGAACACCACCTCAAGTTTTTCTATAAACTTGTTTAAGGAGGGGAGTGTGATGGAAACTAACAGGAATCTCACTACTACCTAAGGAACAAGAAGCTAATATCATATCCCTTGGAACAGAACTGACCATTCCTGAATATACCTCAGAACCCAGCCCACTTCCTAAAGCAGGAATGCCAACACAATCTCCATCTATAAAATGGTTAACCTAAACCCAACCTAATATATCTTAATAAATATCTAATACCTAATTTCCTTAACTTCCTCTTTTCCCTTGAGCCCTAACTGTGGAAGTAGTAAAATGACAAGACCTACTACACTAGCATTTAATATTGATTTGAAGGGAAACTATTTAGCCGATGAAATCCACCCAAAATTTAGATTGGGGTTCATTAAACCAAAGTTGGGGTAAATGAACCATTAATTAATTGTTTTGGGATCTCCTTTGACCAATTGGCCTCAATTCTTAATTTTATGTTTGATCGGTTGAATTGATAAGCTTACCATTGTCAGATAGTTAGAAAAGTTCAGATATTCGGAGTAACGTGAACCAACTATCTGATTAATATTAATTTTTACCTTAAATACCCCATTATTCTCCAAAAATGTTATGTTCTGAATTATCTTAAGGAGCAATTATAAAAATTTTTGCTTCTAATTCTCAATGATCTAAATTTAATCTCTATTATTTCTTCAGCTTATTCTATTCAATATAATGAAATTCTTGCCCTGGGAATTTATCTAAATAATTACTCAGGAAGTCTGAAAATCCCCGCCAGCCCAGAATTCTGAGATATTCCAGTTGCCATGCCGGCAACTCATCACAATATAGTAGGGAATTCACTATCTTTACAACACCATAAAATTAATAAAATATTCAAATTTTT